>JAXBVF010000106.1:0-37463 GCA_036418095.1 Xiphophorus birchmanni
TATAGCATGTCGTTTTTTTGACATTTTCGACGTCATAGTATAGCATGTCGTTTTTTTGGACATTTTCGACGTCATGGTATTAGCATGTCGTTTTTTTGGACATTTTCGACCTCATACTATAGCATGTCGTTTTTTTGGACATTTTCGACGTCATAGTATAGCATGTCGTTTTTTTTGGACATTTTCGACGTCATACTATAGCATGTCGTTTTTTTTGGACATTTTCGACGTCATAGTATAGCATGTCGTTTTTTTTGACATTTTCGACGTCATAGTATAGCATGTCGTTTTTTTGACATTTTCGACGTCATAGTATAGCATGTCGTTTTTTTGGACATTTTCGACGTCATAGTATAGCATGTCGTTTTTTTTGACATTTTCGACGTCATAGTATAGCATGTCGTTTTTTTGGACATTTTCGACGTCATATTATAGCATGTCGTTTTTTTGGACATTTTCGACGTCATAGTATAGCATGTCGTTTTTTTGACATTTTCGACGTCATAGTATAGCATGTCGTTTTTTGGACATTTTCGACGTCATAGTATAGCATGTCGTTTTTTTGACATTTTCGACGTCATAGTATAGCATGTCGTTTTTTTGGACATTTTCGACGTCATAGTTATAGCATGTCGTTTTTTTGACATTTCGACGTCATGGTATAGCATGTCGTTTTTTGACATTTTCGACGTCATGGTATAGCATGTCGTTTTTTTGACATTTTCGACGTCATGGTATAGCATGTCGTTTTTTTGGACATTTTCGACGTCATAGTATAAAATGTCGTTTTTTTGGACATTTTCGACGTCATAGTATAGCATGTCGTTTTTTTGGACATTTTCGACGTCATACTATAGCATGTCGTTTTTTTGGACATTTTCGACGTCATAGTATAGCATGTCGTTTTTTTGACATTTTCGACGTCATAGTATAGCATGTCGTTTTTTTGACATTTTCGACGTCATAGTATAGCATGTCGTTTTTTTGGACATTTTCGACGTCATAGTATAGCATGTCGTTTTTTTGACATTTTCGACGTCATAGTATAGCATGTCGTTTTTTTGGACATTTTCGACGTCATATTATAGCATGTCGTTTTTTTGGACATTTTCGACGTCATAGTATAGCATGTCGTTTTTTTTGGACATTTTCGGCGTCATAGTATAGCATGTCGTTTTTTTGGACATTTTCGACGTCATAGTATAGCATGTCGTTTTTTTGGACATTTTCGACGTCATAGTATAGCATGTCGTTTTTTTGACATTTTCGACGTCATAGTATAGCATGTCGTTTTTTTGGACATTTTCGACGTCATGGTATAGCATGTCGTTTTTTTGGACATTTTCGACCTCATACTATAGCATGTCGTTTTTTTGGACATTTTCGACGTCATAGTATAGCATGTCGTTTTTTTGGACATTTTCGACGTCATAGTATAGCATGTCGTTTTTTTTGGACATTTTCGGCGTCATAGTATAGCATGTCGTTTTTTGGACATTTTCGACGTCATAGTATAGCATGTCGTTTTTTGGACATTTTCGACGTCATAGTATAGCATGTCGTTTTTTTGACATTTTCGACGTCATAGTATAGCATGTCGTTTTTTTGGACATTTTCGACGTCATGGTATAGCATGTCGTTTTTTTGGACATTTTCGACCTCATACTATAGCATGTCGTTTTTTTGGACATTTTCGACGTCATAGTATAGCATGTCGTTTTTTTGGACATTTTCGACGTCATACTATAGCATGTCGTTTTTTTGGACATTTTCGACGTCATAGTATAGCATGTCGTTTTTTTGACATTTTCGACGTCATAGTATAGCATGTCGTTTTTTTGACATTTTCGACGTCATAGTATAGCATGTCGTTTTTTTGGACATTTTCGACGTCATAGTATAGCATGTCGTTTTTTTGACATTTTCGACGTCATAGTATAGCATGTCGTTTTTTTTGGACATTTTCGACGTCATATTATAGCATGTCGTTTTTTTGGACATTTTCGACGTCATAGTATAGCATGTCGTTTTTTTGACATTTTCGACGTCATAGTATAGCATGTCGTTTTTTTGGACATTTTCGACGTCATAGTATAGCATGTCGTTTTTTTGACATTTTCGACGTCATAGTATAGCATGTCGTTTTTTTGGACATTTTCGACGTCATAGTATAGCATGTCGTTTTTTTTGACATTTTCGACGTCATGGTATAGCATGTCGTTTTTTTGACATTTTCGACGTCATGGTATAGCATGTCGTTTTTTTGACATTTTCGACGTCATGGTATAGCATGTCGTTTTTTTTGGACATTTTCGACTTCATAGTATTGCATGTCGTTTTTTTGGACATTTTCGACGTCATAGTATAGCATGTCGTTTTTTTGACATTTTCGACGTCATGGTATAGCATGTCGTTTTTTTGACATTTTCGACGTCATGGTATAGCATGTCGTTTTTTTGAACATTTTCGACGTCATAGTATAGCATGTCGTTTTTTTTGACATTTTCGACGTCATAGTATAGCATGTCGTTTTTTTGACATTTTCGACGTCATAGTATAGCATGTCGTTTTTTTGGAAATTTTCGACGTCATAGTATAGCATGTCGTTTTTTTGACATTTTCGACGTCATAGTATAGCATGTCGTTTTTTTGGACATTTTCGACGTCATAGTATAGCATGTCGTTTTTTTGACATTTTCGACGTCATAGTATAGCATGTCGTTTTTTTGGACATTTTCGACGTCATATTATAGCATGTCGTTTTTTTGGACATTTTCGACGTCATAGTATAGCATGTCGTTTTTTTGGACATTTTCGACGTCATAGTATAGCATGTCGTTTTTTGGACATTTTCGACGTCATACTATAGCATGTCGTTTTTTTGGACATTTTCGACGTCATAGTATAGCATGTCGTTTTTTTTGACATTTTCGACGTCATGGTATAGCATGTCGTTTTTTTGACATTTTCGACGTCATAGTATAGCATGTCGTTTTTTTGGACATTTTCGACTTCATAGTATTGCATGTCGTTTTTTTGGACATTTTCGACGTCATAGTATAGCATGTCGTTTTTTGACATTTTCGACGTCATAGTATAGCATGTCGTTTTTTGGACATTTTCGACGTCATAGTATAGCATGTCGTTTTTTTGGACATTTTCGACGTCATACTATAGCATGTCGTTTTTTTGGACATTTTCGACGTCATAGTATAGCATGTCGTTTTTTTGGACATTTTCGACGTCATAGTATAGCATGTCGTTTTTTTGGACATTTTCGACGTCATAGTATAGCATGTCGTTTTTTTGACATTTTCGACGTCATACTATAGCATGTCGTTTTTTTGGACATTTTCGACGTCATAGTATAATAGCATGTCGTTTTTTTGACATTTTCGACGTCATAGTATAAAATGTCGTTTTTTTGGACATTTTCGACGTCATAGTATAGCATGTCGTTTTTTTGGACATTTTCGACGTCATACTATAGCATGTCGTTTTTTTGGACATTTTCGACGTCATAGTATAGCATGTCGTTTTTTTTGACATTTTCGACGTCATAGTATAGCATGTCGTTTTTTTGACATTTTCGACGTCATAGTATAGCATGTCGTTTTTTTGGACATTTCGACGTCATAGTATAGCATGTCGTTTTTTTGACATTTTCGACGTCATAGTATAGCATGTCGTTTTTTTGGACATTTTCGACGTCATATTATAGCATGTCGTTTTTTTGGACATTTTCGACGTCATAGTATAGCATGTCGTTTTTTTGGACATTTTCGCGTCATAGTATAGCATGTCGTTTTTTTGGACATTTTCGACGTCATAGTATAGCATGTCGTTTTTTTGGACATTTTCGACGTCATAGTATAGCATGTCGTTTTTTTGACATTTTCGACGTCATAGTATAGCATGTCGTTTTTTGGACATTTTCGACGTCATGGTATAGCATGTCGTTTTTTTGGACATTTTCGACCTCATACTATAGCATGTCGTTTTTTTGGACATTTTCGACGTCATAGTATAGCATGTCGTTTTTTTGGACATTTTCGACGTCATACTATAGCATGTCGTTTTTTTGGACATTTTCGACGTCATAGTATAGCATGTCGTTTTTTTTGACATTTTCGACGTCATAGTATAGCATGTCGTTTTTTTGACATTTTCGACGTCATAGTATAGCATGTCGTTTTTTTGGACATTTTCGACGTCATAGTATAGCATGTCGTTTTTTTGACATTTTCGACGTCATAGTATAGCATGTCGTTTTTTTGGACATTTTCGACGTCATATTATAGCATGTCGTTTTTTTGGACATTTTCGACGTCATAGTATAGCATGTCGTTTTTTTGGACATTTTCGACGTCATAGTATAGCATGTCGTTTTTTGGACATTTTCGACGTCATACTATAGCATGTCGTTTTTTTGGACATTTTCGACGTCATAGTATAGCATGTCGTTTTTTTGACATTTTCGACGTCATGGTATAGCATGTCGTTTTTTTGACATTTTCGACGTCATGGTATAGCATGTCGTTTTTTTTGGACATTTTCGACTTCATAGTATTGCATGTCGTTTTTTTGGACATTTTCGACGTCATAGTATAGCATGTCGTTTTTTTGACATTTTCGACGTCATGGTATAGCATGTCGTTTTTTTGACATTTTCGACGTCATGGTATAGCATGTCGTTTTTTTGAACATTTTCGACGTCATAGTATAGCATGTCGTTTTTTTGACATTTTCGACGTCATAGTATAGCATGTCGTTTTTTTGGACATTTTCGACGTCATAGTATAGCATGTCGTTTTTTTGGACATTTTCGACTTCATAGTATAGCATGTCGTTTTTTTGGACATTTTCGACGTCATAGTATAGCATGTCGTTTTTTTTGGACATTTTCGACGTCATAGTATAGCATGTCGTTTTTTTTGTACATTTTCGACGTCATACTATTACATTTTCGACGTCATACTATAGCATGTCGTTTTTTTGTACATTTTTGACGTCATACTATAGCATGTCGTTTTTTTGTACATTTTCGACGTCATAGTATAGCATGTCGTTTTTTTGACATTTTCGACGTCATAGTATAGCATGTCGTTTTTTTGACATTTTCGACGTCATAGTATAGCATGTCGTTTTTTTGGACATTTTCGACGTCATAGTATAGCATGTCGTTTTTTGGACATTTTCGACGTCATAGTATAGCATGTCGTTTTTTTGGACATTTTCGACGTCATAGTATAGCATGTCGTTTTTTGGACATTTTCGACGTCATAGTATAGCATGTCGTTTTTTTGGACATTTTCGACGTCATAGTATAGCATGTCGTTTTTTTGGACATTTTCGACGTCATAGTATAGCATGTCGTTTTTTTGTACATTTTCGACGTCATACTATAGCATGTCGTTTTTTTGTACATTTTTGACGTCATACTATAGCATGTCGTTTTTTTGGACATTTTCGACGTCATAGTATAGCATGTCGTTTTTTTGACATTTTCGACGTCATAGTATAGCATGTCGTTTTTTTGACATTTTCGACGTCATAGTATAGCATGTCGTTTTTTTGGACATTTTCGACGTCATAGTATAGCATGTCGTTTTTTGGACATTTTCGACGTCATAGTATAGCATGTCGTTTTTTTGGACATTTTCGACGTCATAGTATAGCATGTCGTTTTTTTGGACATTTTCGACATCATACTATAGCATGTCGTTTTTTTACGACATTTTCGACGTCATAGTATAGCATGTCGGTTTTTTGGACATTTTCGACGTCATACTATAGCATGTCGTTTTTTTGGACATTTTCGACGTCATACTATAGCATGTCGCTTTTTGGACATTTTCGACGTCATAGTATAGCATGTCGTTTTTTTTGGACATTTTCGAGGTCATAGTATAGCATGTCGTTTTTTTTGGACATTTTCGACTTCATAGTATAGCATGTCGTTTTTTTGGACATTTTCGACGTCATAGTATAGCATGTCGTTTTTTTGGACATTTTCGACGTCATAGTATAGCATGTCGTTTTTTTGGACATTTTCGACGTCATAGTATAGCATGTCGTTTTTTTGGACATTTTCGACGTCATAGTATAGCATGTCGTTTTTTTGACATTTTCGACATGTCGTTTTTTTGACATTTTCGACGTCATAGTATAGCATGTCGTTTTTTTGGACATTTTCGACGTCATAGTATAGCATGTCGTTTTTTTGACATTTTCGACGTCATAGTATGCTATGTCATTTTTTTATACATTTTCGACGTCATAGTATAGCATGTCATTTTTTGGACATTTTCGATGTCATAGTATAGCATGTCGTTTTTTGGACATTTTCGACGTCAAAATGTCGTTTCTTTGACATTTTCGACGTCATGGTATAGCACGTCGTTTTTTTGGACATTTTCGACGTCATAGTATAGCATGTCGTTTTTTTTGGACATTTTCGACGTCAAAATGTCGTTTTTTTGACATTTTCGACGTCATTGTATAGCACGTCGTTTTTTTGACATTTTCGACGTCATGGTATAGCACGTCGTTTTTTTGGACATTTTTGACGTCATAGTATAGCATGTCGTTTTTTTTGACATTTTCGACGTCATAGTATAGCATGTCGTTTTTTTGGACATTTTCGACGTCATAGCATAGCATGTCGGTTTTTTGGACATTTTCGACGTCATAGTATAGCATGTCGGTTTTTTGGACATTTTCGACGTCATAGTATAGCATGTCGTTTTTTTTGGACATTTTCGTCGTCATAGTGTAGCATGTCGTTTTCTTTTGACATTTTTGACGTCATAGTATAGCATGTCGTTTTTTTGGACATTTTCGACGTTATAGTATAGCATGTCATTTTTTGGACATTTTCGATGTCATAGTATAGCATGTCGTTTTTTGGACATTTTCGACGTCAAAATGTCGTTTTTTTGACATTTTCGACGTCATGGTATAGCACGTCGTTTTTTTGGACATTTTCGACGTCATAGTATAGCATGTCGTTTTTTTTGGACATTTTCGACGTCAAAATGTCGTTTTTTTGACATTTTCGACGTCATGGTATAGCACGTCGTTTTTTTGACATTTTCGACGTCATGGTATAGCACGTCGTTTTTTTGGACATTTTCGACGTCATAGTATAGCATGTCGTTTTTTTGACATTTTCGACGTCATAGTATAGCATGTCGTTTTTTTGGACATTTTCGACGTCATAGTATAGCATGTCGTTTTTTTGGACATTTTCGACTTCATAGTATAGCATGTCGTTTTTTTGACATTTTCGACGTCATAGTAGCATGTCGTTTTTTTGGACATTTTCGACGTCATAGTATAGCATGTCGTTTTTTTTGACATTTTCAACGTCATAGTATAGCATGTCGTTTTTTTGGACATTTTCGACGTCATAGTATAGCATGTCGTTTTTTTGGACATTTTCGATGTCATAGTATAGCATGTCGTTTTTTGGACATTTTCGACGTCAAAATGTCGTTTTTTTGACATTTTCGACGTCATGGTATAGCACGTCGTTTTTTTGACATTTTCGACGTCATGGTATAGCACGTCGTTTTTTTGACATTTTCGACGTCATGGTATAGCACGTCGTTTTTTTGGACATTTTTGACGTCATGGTATAGCATGTCGTTTTTTTGACATTTTCGACGTCATAGTATAGCATGTCGTTTTTTTGGACATTTTCGACGTCATAGCATAGCATGTCGGTTTTTTGGACATTTTCGACGTCATAGTATAGCATGTCGGTTTTTTGGACATTTTCGACGTCATAGTATAGCATGTCGTTTTTTTTGGACATTTTCGTCGTCATAGTGTAGCATGTCGTTTTCTTTTGACATTTTTGACGTCATAGTATAGCATGTCGTTTTTTTGGACATTTTCGACGTTATAGTATAGCATGTCGTTTTTTTGGACATTTTCGACGTCATAGTATAGCATGTCGTTTTTTTGGACATTTTCGACGTTATAGTATAGCATGTCGTTTTTTGGACATTTTCGACGTCATAGTATAGCATGTCGTTTTTTGGACATTTTCGACGTCATAGTATAGCATGTCGGTTTTTTGGACATTTTCGACGTCATAGTATAGCATGTCGTTTTTTTTGGACATTTTCGTCGTCATAGTGTAGCATGTCGTTTTCTTTTGACATTTTTGACGTCATAGTATAGCATGTCGTTTTTTTGGACATTTTCGACGTTATAGTATAGCATGTCGTTTTTTTGGACATTTTCGACGTCATAGTATAGCATGTCGTTTTTTTGGACATTTTCGACGTTATAGTATAGCATGTCGTTTTTTGGACATTTTCGACGTCATAGTATAGCATGTCGTTTTTTGGACATTTTCGACGTCATAGTATAGCATGTCGTTTTTTTGGACATTTTTGACGTCATAGTATAGCATGTCGTTTTTTTGGACATTTTCAACGTCATAGTATAGCATGTCGTTTTTTTGGACATTTTCGACGTCATAGTATAGCATGTCGTTTTTTTGGACATTTTCGACGTCATAGTATAGCATGTCGTTTTTTTGGACATTTTCGACTTCATAGTATAGCATGTCGTTTTTTTGACATTTTCGACGTCATAGTAGCATGTCGTTTTTTTGGACATTTTCGACGTCATAGTATAGCATGTCGTTTTTTTTGACATTTTCGTCGTCATAGTATAGCATGTCGTTTTTTTGACATTTTCGACATGTCGTTTTTTTTGGACATTTTCGACGACTTAGTATAGCATGTCGTTTTTTTGGACATTTTCGACGTCATGGTATAGCACGTCGTTTTTTTGACATTTTCGACGTCATGGTATAGCACGTCGTTTTTTTGACATTTTCGACGTCATGGTATAGCACGTCGTTTTTTTGGACATTTTTGACGTCATGGTATAGCATGTCGTTTTTTTGACATTTTCGACGTCATAGTATAGCATGTCGTTTTTTTGGACATTTTCGACGTCATAGCATAGCATGTCGGTTTTTTGGACATTTTCGACGTCATAGTATAGCATGTCGGTTTTTTGGACATTTTCGACGTCATAGTATAGCATGTCGTTTTTTTTGGACATTTTCGTCGTCATAGTGTAGCATGTCGTTTTCTTTTGACATTTTTGACGTCATAGTATAGCATGTCGTTTTTTTGGACATTTTCGACGTTATAGTATAGCATGTCGTTTTTTTGGACATTTTCGACGTCATAGTATAGCATGTCGTTTTTTTGGACATTTTCGACGTTATAGTATAGCATGTCGTTTTTTGGACATTTTCGACGTCATAGTATAGCATGTCGTTTTTTGGACATTTTCGACGTCATAGTATAGCATGTCGGTTTTTTGGACATTTTCGACGTCATAGTATAGCATGTCGTTTTTTTTGGACATTTTCGTCGTCATAGTGTAGCATGTCGTTTTCTTTTGACATTTTTGACGTCATAGTATAGCATGTCGTTTTTTTGGACATTTTCGACGTTATAGTATAGCATGTCGTTTTTTTGGACATTTTCGACGTCATAGTATAGCATGTCGTTTTTTTGGACATTTTCGACGTTATAGTATAGCATGTCGTTTTTTGGACATTTTCGACGTCATAGTATAGCATGTCGTTTTTTGGACATTTTCGACGTCATAGTATAGCATGTCGTTTTTTTGGACATTTTTGACGTCATAGTATAGCATGTTGTTTTTTTGGACATTTTCAACGTCATAGTATAGCATGTCGTTTTTTTGGACATTTTCGACGTCATAGTATAGCATGTCGTTTTTTTGGACATTTTCGACGTCATAGTATAGCATGTCGTTTTTTTGGACATTTTCGACTTCATAGTATAGCATGTCGTTTTTTTGACATTTTCGACGTCATAGTAGCATGTCGTTTTTTTGGACATTTTCGACGTCATAGTATAGCATGTCGTTTTTTTTGACATTTTCGTCGTCATAGTATAGCATGTCGTTTTTTTGACATTTTCGACATGTCGTTTTTTTGGACATTTTCGACGACTTAGTATAGCATGTCGTTTTTTTGGACATTTTCGACGTCATAGTATAGCATGTCGTTTTTTTGGACATTTTCGACGTCATAGTATAGCATGTCGTTTTTTTGGACATTTTCGACGTCATAGTATAGCATGTCGTTTTTTGGACATTTTCGACGTCATAGTATAGCATGTCGTTTTTTTGGACATTTTCGACGTCATAGTATAGCATGTCGTTTTTTTGGACATTTTCGACGTCATAGTATAGCATGTCGTTTTTTGGACATTTTCGACATCATAGTATAGCATGTCGTTTTTTTGGACATTTTCGACGTCATAGTATAGCATGTCGTTTTTTTGGACATTTTCGATGTCATAGTATAGCATGTCGTTTTTTGGACATTTTCGACGTCAAAATGTCGTTTTTTTGACATTTTCGACGTCATGGTATAGCACGTCGTTTTTTTGGACATTTTCGACGTCATAGTATAGCATGTCGTTTTTTTTGGACATTTTCGACGTCAAAATGTCGTTTTTTTGACATTTTCGACGTCATGGTATAGCACGTCGTTTTTTTGACATTTTCGACGTCATGGTATAGCACGTCGTTTTTTTGGACATTTTTGACGTCATAGTATAGCATGTCGTTTTTTTGACATTTTCGAAGTCATAGTATAGCATGTCGTTTTTTTGACATTTTCGACGTCATGGTATAGCATGTCGTTTTTTTGACATTTTCGACGTCATAGTATAGCATGTCGTTTTTTTGGACATTTTCGACTTCATAGTATTGCATGTCGTTTTTTTGGACATTTTCCAAAATGACGTCGAAAATGTCAAAAAAACGACATTTTGACGTCGAAAATGTCCAAAAAAAACGACATGCTATACTATGACGTCGAAAATGTCCAAAGAAACGACGTGCTATACCATGACGTCGAAAATGTCAAAAAAACGACATTTTGACGTCGAAAATGTCCAAAAAACGACATGCTATACTATGACATCGAAAATGTCCAAAAAATGGACATTTCGTTTTTGGACATGTCCAAAATGGACATGTCGTTTTTTTGGACATTTTCGACGTCATAGTATAGCATGTCGTTTTTTTGGACATTTTCGACGTCATAGTATAGCATGTCGTTTTTTTGACATTTTCGACGTCATACTATAGCATGTCGTTTTTTTGGACATTTTCGACGTCATAGTATAATAGCATGTCGTTTTTTTGACATTTTCGACGTCATAGTATAAAATGTCGTTTTTTTGGACATTTTCGACGTCATAGTATAGCATGTCGTTTTTTTGGACATTTTCGACGTCATACTATAGCATGTCGTTTTTTTGGACATTTTCGACGTCATAGTATAGCATGTTGTTTTTTTGGACATTTTCGACTTCATAGTATAGCATGTCGTTTTTTTGACATTTTCGACGTCATAGTATAGCATGTCGTTTTTTTGGACATTTTCGACGTCATAGTATAGCATGTCGTTTTTTTTGACATTTTCGTCGTCATAGTATAGCATGTCGTTTTTTTGACATTTTCGACATGTCGTTTTTTTGGACATTTTCGACGTCATAGTATAGCATGTCGTTTTTTTGACATTTTCGACGTCATAGTATGCTATGTCATTTTTTTATACATTTTCGACGTCATAGTATAGCATGTCATTTTTTGGACATTTTCGATGTCATAGTATAGCATGTCGTTTTTTGGACATTTTCGACGTCAAAATGTCGTTTTTTTGACATTTTCGACGTCATGGTATAGCACGTCGTTTCTTTGGACATTTTCGACGTCATAGTATAGCATGTCGTTTTTTTTGGACATTTTCGACGTCAAAATGTCGTTTTTTTGACATTTTCGACGTCATTGTATAGCACGTCGTTTTTTTGACATTTTCGACGTCATGGTATAGCACGTCGTTTTTTTGGACATTTTTGACGTCATAGTATAGCATGTCGTTTTTTTTGACATTTTCGACGTCATAGTATAGCATGTCGTTTTTTTGGACATTTTCGACGTCATAGCATAGCATGTCGGTTTTTTGGACATTTTCGACGTCATAGTATAGCATGTCGGTTTTTTGGACATTTTCGACGTCATAGTATAGCATGTCGTTTTTTTTGGACATTTTCGTCGTCATAGTGTAGCATGTCGTTTTCTTTTGACATTTTTGACGTCATAGTATAGCATGTCGTTTTTTTGGACATTTTCGACGTTATAGTATAGCATGTCATTTTTTGGACATTTTCGATGTCATAGTATAGCATGTCGTTTTTTGGACATTTTCGACGTCAAAATGTCGTTTTTTTGACATTTTCGACGTCATGGTATAGCACGTCGTTTTTTTGGACATTTTCGACGTCATAGTATAGCATGTCGTTTTTTTTGGACATTTTCGACGTCAAAATGTCGTTTTTTTGACATTTTCGACGTCATGGTATAGCACGTCGTTTTTTTGACATTTTCGACGTCATGGTATAGCACGTCGTTTTTTTGGACATTTTTGACGTCATAGTATAGCATGTCGTTTTTTTGACATTTTCGACGTCATAGTATAGCATGTCGTTTTTTTGGACATTTTCGACGTCATAGCATAGCATGTCGGTTTTTTGGACATTTTCGACGTCATAGTATAGCATGTCGGTTTTTTGGACATTTTCGACGTCATAGTATAGCATGTCGTTTTTTTTGGACATTTTCGTCGTCATAGTGTAGCATGTCGTTTTCTTTTGACATTTTTGACGTCATACTATAGCATGTCGTTTTTTTGGACATTTTCGACGTTATAGTATAGCATGTCGTTTTTTTGGACATTTTCGACGTCATAGTATAGCATGTCGTTTTTTTGGACATTTTCGACGTTATAGTATAGCATGTCGTTTTTTGGACATTTTCGACGTCATAGTATAGCATGTCGTTTTTTGGACATTTTCGACGTCATAGTATAGCATGTCGTTTTTTTGGACATTTTCGACGTCATAGTATAGCATGTCGTTTTTTTGGACATTTTCGACGTCATACTATAGCATGTCGTTTTTTTGGACATTTTCGACGTCATAGTATAGCATGTCGTTTTTTTGGACATTTTCGACGTCATAATATAGCATGTCATTTTTTTGACATTTTCGACGTCATAGTATGCTATGTCATTTTTTTATACATTTTCGACGTCATAGTATAGCATGTCATTTTTTGGACATTTTCGACGTCATAGTATACTATGTCATTTTTTTATACATTTTCGACGTCATAGTATAGCATGTCATTTTTAGGACATTTTCGACGTCATAGTATACTATGTCTTTTTTTTTAACATTTTCGACGTCATAGTATACATGTCATTTTTTGGACATTTTCGACGTCATAGTATACTATGTCATATTTTGGACATTTTCAACGTCATAGTATAGCATGTCGTTTTTTTGACATTTTCGACGTCATAGTATAGCATGTCTTTTTTTTTGGACATTTTCGACGTCATAGTATAGCATGTCTTTTTTTTTGGACATTTTCGACGTCATAATATAGCATGTCATTTTTTTGACATTTTTGACGTCATAGTATGCTATGTCATTTTTTTATACATTTTCGACGTCATAGTATAGCATGTCATTTTTTGGACATTTTCGACGTCATAGTATACTATGTCATTTTTTTATACATTTTCGACGTCATAGTATAGCATGGCATTTTTAGGACATTTTCGACGTCATAGTATACTATGTCTTTTTTTTTAACATTTTCGACGTCATAGTATACATGTCATTTTTTGGACATTTTCGACGTCATAGTAGTATGTCATTTTTTGGACATTTTCGACGTCATAGTATAGCATGTTGTTTTTTTGGACATTTTCGACTTCATAGTATAGCATGTCGTTTTTTTGACATTTTCGACGTCATAGTATAGCATGTCGTTTTTTTGGACATTTTCGACGTCATAGTATAGCATGTCGTTTTTTTTTGACATTTTCGTCGTCATAGTATAGCATGTCGTTTTTTTGACATTTTCGACATGTCGTTTTTTTGGACATTTTCGACGTCATAGTATAGCATGTCGTTTTTTTGACATTTTCGACGTCATAGTATGCTATGTCATTTTTTTATACATTTTCGACGTCATAGTATAGCATGTCGTTTTTTGGACATTTTTCGACGTCAAAATGTCGTTTTTTTTGACATTTTCGACGTCATGGTATAGCACGTCGTTTCTTTGGACATTTTCGACGTCATAGTATAGCATGTCGTTTTTTTTGGACATTTTCGACGTCAAAATGTCGTTTTTTTGACATTTTCGACGTCATTGTATAGCACGTCGTTTTTTTGACATTTTCGACGTCATGGTATAGCACGTCGTTTTTTTGGACATTTTTGACGTCATAGTATAGCATGTCGTTTTTTTGACATTTTCGACGTCATAGTATAGCATGTCGTTTTTTTGGACATTTTCGACGTCATAGCATAGCATGTCGGTTTTTTGGACATTTTCGACGTCATAGTATAGCATGTCGGTTTTTTGGACATTTTCGACGTCATAGTATAGCATGTCGTTTTTTTTGGACATTTTCGTCGTCATAGTGTAGCATGTCGTTTTCTTTTGACATTTTTGACGTCATAGTATAGCATGTCGTTTTTTTGGACATTTTCGACGTTATAGTATAGCATGTCATTTTTTGGACATTTTCGATGTCATAGTATAGCATGTCGTTTTTTGGACATTTTCGACGTCAAAATGTCGTTTTTTTGACATTTTCGACGTCATGGTATAGCACGTCGTTTTTTTGGACATTTTCGACGTCATAGTATAGCATGTCGTTTTTTTTGGACATTTTCGACGTCAAAATGTCGTTTTTTTGACATTTTCGACGTCATGGTATAGCACGTCGTTTTTTTGACATTTTCGACGTCATGGTATAGCACGTCGTTTTTTTGGACATTTTTGACGTCATAGTATAGCATGTCGTTTTTTTGACATTTTCGACGTCATAGTATAGCATGTCGTTTTTTTGGACATTTTCGACGTCATAGCATAGCATGTCGGTTTTTTGGACATTTTCGACGTCATAGTATAGCATGTCGGTTTTTTGGACATTTTCGACGTCATAGTATAGCATGTCGTTTTTTTTGGACATTTTCGTCGTCATAGTGTAGCATGTCGTTTTCTTTTGACATTTTTGACGTCATACTATAGCATGTCGTTTTTTTGGACATTTTCGACGTTATAGTATAGCATGTCGTTTTTTTGGACATTTTCGACGTCATAGTATAGCATGTCGTTTTTTTGGACATTTTCGACGTTATAGTATAGCATGTCGTTTTTTGGACATTTTCGACGTCATAGTATAGCATGTCGTTTTTTGGACATTTTCGACGTCATAGTATAGCATGTCGTTTTTTTGGACATTTTCGACGTCATAGTATAGCATGTCGTTTTTTTGGACATTTTCGACGTCATACTATAGCATGTCGTTTTTTTGGACATTTTCGACGTCATAGTATAGCATGTCGTTTTTTTGGACATTTTCGACGTCATAATATAGCATGTCATTTTTTTGACATTTTCGACGTCATAGTATGCTATGTCATTTTTTTATACATTTTCGACGTCATAGTATAGCATGTCATTTTTTGGACATTTTCGACGTCATAGTATACTATGTCATTTTTTTATACATTTTCGACGTCATAGTATAGCATGTCATTTTTAGGACATTTTCGACGTCATAGTATACTATGTCTTTTTTTTTAACATTTTCGACGTCATAGTATACATGTCATTTTTTGGACATTTTCGACGTCATAGTATACTATGTCATATTTTGGACATTTTCAACGTCATAGTATAGCATGTCGTTTTTTTGACATTTTCGACGTCATAGTATAGCATGTCTTTTTTTTTGGACATTTTCGACGTCATAGTATAGCATGTCTTTTTTTTTGGACATTTTCGACGTCATAATATAGCATGTCATTTTTTTGACATTTTTGACGTCATAGTATGCTATGTCATTTTTTTATACATTTTCGACGTCATAGTATAGCATGTCATTTTTTGGACATTTTCGACGTCATAGTATACTATGTCATTTTTTTATACATTTTCGACGTCATAGTATAGCATGGCATTTTTAGGACATTTTCGACGTCATAGTATACTATGTCTTTTTTTTTAACATTTTCGACGTCATAGTATACATGTCATTTTTTGGACATTTTCGACGTCATAGTATACTATGTCATTTTTTGGACATTTTCAACGTCATAGTATAGCATGTCGTTTTTTTGACATTTTCGACGTCATAGTATAGCATGTCGTTTTTTTGACATTTTCTACGTAATAGTATAGCATGTCGTTTTTTGGACATTTTCGACGTCATAGTATAGCATGTCGTTTTTTTTACATTTTTGACGTCATAGTATAGCATGTCGTTTTTTTGGACATTTTCGACGTCAAAGTATAGCATGTCGTTTTTTTGGACATTTTCGACGTCATAGTATAGCATGTCGTTTTTTTGGACATTTTCGACGTCATAGTATAGCATGTCGTTTTTTGGACATTTTCGACGTCATAGTATAGCATGTCGTTTTTTTGGACATTTTCGATGTCATAGTATAGCATGTCGTTTTTTTGGACATTTTCGACGTCATAGTATAGCATGTCGTTTTTTTGGACATTTTCGACGTCATAGTATAGCATGTCGTTTTTTTGGACATTTTCGACGTCATAGTATAGCATGTCGTTTTTTGGACATTTTCGACGTCATAGTATAGCATGTCGTTTTTTTGGACATTTTCGATGTCATAGTATAGCATGTCGTTTTTTTGGACATTTTCGACGTCATAGTATAGCATGTCTTTTTTTTTGGACATTTTCGACGTCAAAATGTCGTTTTTTTGACATTTTCGACGTCATAGTATAGCATGTCGTTTTTTTGGACATTTTCGACGTCATAGTATAGCATGTCGTTTTTTTGACATTTTCGACGTCATAGTATAGCATGTCGTTTTTTTGGACATTTTCGACGTCATTGTATAGCATGTCGTTTTTTTGGACATTTTCGACGTCATAGTATAGCATGTCGTTTTTTTGGACATTTTCGACGTCATAGTATAGCATGTCGTGTTTCTGGACATTTTCGACGTCATAGTATAGCATGTCGTTTTTTTGGACATTTTCGACGTCATAGTATAGCATGTCGTTTTTTTGACATTTTCGACGTCATAGTATAGCATGTCATTTTGAGGACATTTTCGACGTCATAGTATACTATGTCTTTTTTTTAAACATTTTCGACGTCATAGTATACATGTCATTTTTTGGACATTTTCGACGTCATAGTATACTATGTCATTTTTTGGACATTTTCAACGTCATAGTATAGCATGTCGTTTTTTTGACATTTTCTACGTAATAGTATAGCATGTCGTTTTTTTGGACATTTTCGACGTCATAGTATAGCATGTCGTTTTTTGGACATTTTCGACGTCATAGTATAGCATGTCGTTTTTTTGGACATTTTCGACGTCATAGTATAGCATGTCGTTTTTTTGGACATTTTCGACGTCATAGTATAGCATGTCGTTTTTTGGACATTTTCGACGTCATAGTATAGCATGTCGTTTTTTTGACATTTTCGACGTCATAGTATAGCATGTCATTTTTAGGACATTTTCGACGTCATAGTATACTATGTCTTTTTTTTTAACATTTTCGACGTCATAGTATACATGTCATTTTTTGGACATTTTCGACGTCATAGTATACTATGTCATTTTTTGGACATTTTCAACGTCATAGTATAGCATGTCGTTTTTTTGACATTTTCTACGTAATAGTATAGCATGTCGTTTTTGTGGACATTTTCGACGTCATAGTATAGCATGTCGTTTTTTGGACATTTTCGACGTCATAGTATAGCATGTCGTTTTTTTGGACATTTTCGACGTCATAGTATAGCATGTCGTTTTTTTGGACATTTTCGACGTCATAGTATAGCATGTCGTTTTTTTGACATTTTCGACGTTATAGTATAGCATGTCGTTTTTTTGACATTTTCGACGTCATAGTATAGCATGTCGTTTTTTTGGACATTTTCGACGTCATAGTATAGCATGTCGTTTTTTTGACATTTTCGACGTCATAGTATAGCATGTCGTTTTTTTGGACATTTTCGACGTCATTGTATAGCATGTCGTGTTTCTGGACATTTTCGACGTCATAGTATAGCATGTCGTTTTTTTGGACATTTTCGACGTCATAGTATAGCATGTCGTTTTTTTGACATTTTCGACGTCATAGTATAGCATGTCATTTTTAGGACATTTTCGACGTCATAGTATACTATGTCTTTTTTTTTAACATTTTCGACGTCATAGTATACATGTCATTTTTTGGACATTTTCGACGTCATAGTATACTATGTCATTTTTTGGACATTTTCAACGTCATAGTATAGCATGTCGTTTTTTTGACATTTTCTACGTAATAGTATAGCATGTCGTTTTTTTGGACATTTTCGACGTCATAGTATAGCATGTCGTTTTTTGGACATTTTCGATGTCATAGTATAGCATGTCGTTTTTTTGGACATTTTCGACGTCATAGTATAGCATGTCGTTTTTTTGGACATTTTCGACGTCATAGTATAGCATGTCGTTTTTTGGACATTTTCGACGTCATAGTATAGCATGTCGTTTTTTTGACATTTTCGACGTCATAGTATAGCATGTCATTTTTAGGACATTTTCGACGTCATAGTATACTATGTCTTTTTTTTTAACATTTTCGACGTCATAGTATACATGTCATTTTTTGGACATTTTCGACGTCATAGTATACTATGTCATTTTTTGGACATTTTCAACGTCATAGTATAGCATGTCGTTTTTTTGACATTTTCTACGTAATAGTATAGCATGTCGTTTTTGTGGACATTTTCGACGTCATAGTATAGCATGTCGTTTTTTGGACATTTTCGACGTCATAGTATACATGTCATTTTTTGGACATTTTCGACGTCATAGTATACTATGTCATTTTTTGGACATTTTCAACGTCATAGTATAGCATGTCGTTTTTTTGACATTTTCTACGTAATAGTATAGCATGTCGTTTTTTTGGACATTTTCGACGTCATAGTATAGCATGTCGTTTTTTGGACATTTTCGATGTCATAGTATAGCATGTCGTTTTTTTGGACATTTTCGACGTCATAGTATAGCATGTCGTTTTTTTGGACATTTTCGACGTCATAGTATAGCATGTCGTTTTTTTGGACATTTTCGACGTCATAGTATAGCATGTCGTTTTTTGGACATTTTCGACGTCATAGTATAGCATGTCGTTTTTTGGACATTTTCGACGTCATAGTATAGCATGTCATTTTTAGGACATTTTCGACGTCATAGTATACTATGTCTTTTTTTTTAACATTTTCGACGTCATAGTATACATGTCATTTTTTGGACATT
This sequence comes from Xiphophorus birchmanni, assembly GCA_036418095.1. Lineage (NCBI taxonomy): Eukaryota > Metazoa > Chordata > Actinopteri > Cyprinodontiformes > Poeciliidae > Xiphophorus > Xiphophorus birchmanni. The sequence goes on from JAXBVF010000106.1 coordinate 19,470, forward strand.
TTCGACGTCATAGTATACTATGTCATTTTTTGGACATTTTCAACGTCATAGTATAGCATGTCGTTTTTTTGACATTTTCTACGTAATAGTATAGCATGTCGTTTTTTTGGACATTTTCGACGTCATAGTATAGCATGTCGTTTTTTGGACATTTTCGATGTCATAGTATAGCATGTCGTTTTTTTGGACATTTTCGACGTCATAGTATAGCATGTCGTTTTTTTGGACATTTTCGACGTCATAGTATAGCATGTCGTTTTTTGGACATTTTCGACGTCATAGTATAGCATGTCGTTTTTTGGACATTTTCGACATCATACTATAGCATGTCGTTTTTTTGGACATTTTCGACGTCATAGTATAGCATGTCGGTTTTTTGGACATTTTCGACGTCATACTATAGCATGTCGTTTTTTTGGACATTTTCGACGTCATACTATAGCATGTCGTTTTTTTGGACATTTTCGACGTCATACTATAGCATGTCGTTTTTTGGACATTTTCGACGTCATAGTATAGCATGTCGTTTTTTTGGACATTTTCGACGTCATAGTATAGCATGTCGTTTTTTGGACATTTTCGACGTCATAGTATAGCATGTCGTTTTTTTGGACATTTTCGACGTCATAGTATAGCATGTCGTTTTTTTGGACATTTTCGACGTCATACTATAGCATGTCGTTTTTTTGGACATTTTCGACGTCATAGTATACATGTCATTTTTTGGACATTTTCGACGTCATAGTATACTATGTCATTTTTTGGACATTTTCAACGTCATAGTATAGCATGTCGTTTTTTTGACATTTTCTACGTAATAGTATAGCATGTCGTTTTTTTGGACATTTTCGACGTCATAGTATAGCATGTCGTTTTTTGGACATTTTCGATGTCATAGTATAGCATGTCGTTTTTTTGGACATTTTCGACGTCATAGTATAGCATGTCGTTTTTTTGGACATTTTCGACGTCATAGTATAGCATGTCGTTTTTTGGACATTTTCGACGTCATAGTATAGCATGTCGTTTTTTTGACATTTTCGACGTCATAGTATAGCATGTCATTTTTAGGACATTTTCGACGTCATAGTATACTATGCCTTTTTTTTTAACATTTTCGACGTCATAGTATACATGTCATTTTTTGGACATTTTCGACGTCATAGTATACTATGTCATTTTTTGGACATTTTCAACGTCATAGTATAGCATGTCGTTTTTTTGACATTTTCTACGTAATAGTATAGCATGTCGTTTTTGTGGACATTTTCGACGTCATAGTATAGCATGTCGTTTTTTGGACATTTTCGACGTCATAGTATACATGTCATTTTTTGGACATTTTCGACGTCATAGTATACTATGTCATTTTTTGGACATTTTCAACGTCATAGTATAGCATGTCGTTTTTTTGACATTTTCTACGTAATAGTATAGCATGTCGTTTTTTTGGACATTTTCGACGTCATAGTATAGCATGTCGTTTTTTGGACATTTTCGACGTCATAGTATAGCATGTCGTTTTTTTGGACATTTTCGACGTCATAGTATAGCATGTCGTTTTTTTGGACATTTTCGACGTCATAGTATAGCATGTCGTTTTTTTGGACATTTTCGACGTCATAGTATAGCATGTCGTTTTTTGGACATTTTCGACGTCATAGTATAGCATGTCGTTTTTTTGACATTTTCGACGTCATAGTATAGCATGTCATTTTTAGGACATTTTCGACGTCATAGTATACTATGTCTTTTTTTTTAACATTTTCGACGTCATAGTATACATGTCATTTTTTGGACATTTTCGACGTCATAGTATACTATGTCATTTTTTGGACATTTTCAACGTCATAGTATAGCATGTCGTTTTTTTGACATTTTCTACGTAATAGTATAGCATGTCGTTTTTTTGGACATTTTCGACGTCATAGTATAGCATGTCGTTTTTTGGACATTTTCGATGTCATAGTATAGCATGTCGTTTTTTTGGACATTTTCGACGTCATAGTATAGCATGTCGTTTTTTTGGACATTTTCGACGTCATAGTATAGCATGTCGTTTTTTGGACATTTTCGACGTCATAGTATAGCATGTCGTTTTTTGGACATTTTCGACATCATACTATAGCATGTCGTTTTTTTGGACATTTTCGACGTCATAGTATAGCATGTCGGTTTTTTGGACATTTTCGACGTCATACTATAGCATGTCGTTTTTTTGGACATTTTCGACGTCATACTATAGCATGTCGTTTTTTGGACATTTTCGACGTCATAGTATAGCATGTCGTTTTTTTGGACATTTTCGACGTCATAGTATAGCATGTCGTTTTTTGGACATTTTCGACTTCATAGTATAGCATGTCGTTTTTTTGGACTTTTTCGACGTCATAGTATAGCATGTCGTTTTTTGGACTTTTTCGACGTCATAGTATAGCATGTCGTTTTTTTGGACATTTTCGAGGTCATAGTATAGCATGTCGTTTTTTGGACATTTTCGACGTCATAGTATAGCATGTCGTTTTTTTGGACATTCTCGACGTCATAGTATAGCATGTCGTTTTTTTGGACATTTTCGAGGTCATAGTATAGCATGTCGTTTTTTTGGACATTTTCGACGTCATAGTATAGCATGTCGTTTTTTTGGACATTTTCGACTTCATAGTATAGCATGTCGTTTTTTTGGACATTTTCGACGTCATAGTATAGCATGTCGTTTTTTGGACATTTTCGACGTCATAGTATAGCATGTCGTTTTTTTGTACATTTTCGACGTCATACTATAGCATGTCGTTTTTTTGTACATTTTCGACGTCATACTATAGCATGTCGTTTTTTTGGACATTTTCGACGTCATAGTATAGCATGTCGTTTTTTTGACATTTTCGACGTCATAGTATAGCATGTCGTTTTTTTGACATTTTCGACGTCATAGTATAGCATGTCGTTTTTTTGGACATTTTCGACGTCATAGTATAGCATGTCGTTTTTTGGACATTTTCGACGTCATAGTATAGCATGTCGTTTTTTTGGACATTTTCGACGTCATAGTATAGCATGTCGTTTTTTTGGACATTTTCGACATCATACTATAGCATGTCGTTTTTTTGGACATTTTCGACGTCATAGTATAGCATGTCGGTTTTTTGGACATTTTCGACGTCATACTATATATAGCATGTCGTTTTTTTGGACATTTTCGACGTCATACTATAGCATGTCGTTTTTTGGACATTTTCGACGTCATAGTATAGCATGTCGTTTTTTTGGACATTTTCGAGGTCATAGTATAGCATGTCGTTTTTTTGGACATTTTCGACTTCATAGTATAGCATGTCGTTTTTTTGGACATTTTCGACGTCATAGTATAGCATGTCGTTTTTTTGGACATTTTCGACGTCATAGTATAGCATGTCGTTTTTTTGGACATTTTCGACGTCATAGTATAGCATGTCGTTTTTTTGGACATTTTCGACGTCATAGTATAGCATGTCGTTTTTTTGACATTTTCGACGTCATAGTATAGCATGTCGTTTTTTTGACATTTTCGACGTCATAGTATAGCATGTCGTTTTTTGGACATTTTCGACGTCATAGTATATAGCATGTCGTTTTTTTGGACATTTTCGACGTCATACTATAGCATGTCGTTTTTTTGGACATTTTCGACGTCATAGTATAGCATGTCGTTTTTTTGACATTTTCGACGTCATAGTATAGCATGTCGTTTTTTTGGACATTTTCGACGTCATAGTATAGCATGTCATTTTTTTCACATTTTTGACGTCATAGTATAGCATGTCGTTTTTTTGGACATTTTCGACGTCATAGTATAGCATGTCGTTTTTTTGGACATTTTCGACGTCATACTATAGCATGTCGTTTTTTTGGACATTTTCGACGTCATAGTATAGCATGTCGTTTTTTTGACATTTTCGACGTCATGGTATAGCATGTTGTTTTTTTGACATTTTCGACGTCATGGTATAGCATGTCGTTTTTTTGGACATTTTCGACGTCATAGTATAGCATGTCGGTTTTTTGGACATTTTCGACGTCATACTATATATAGCATGTCGTTTTTTTGGACATTTTCGACGTCATACTATAACATGTCGTTTTTTGGACATTTTCGACGTCATAGTATAGCATGTCGTTTTTTTGGACATTTTCGAGGTCATAGTATAGCATGTCGTTTTTTTGGACATTTTCGACTTCATAGTATAGCATGTCGTTTTTTTGGACAATTAATACGTCATGAACATCTATGTCAAGTTTGGGCTCTCAGAGACTTATTTAACGGGGCAGTACCATGTATTTTTCAGGTTAACAGTGCCATTTTATAGCATAATCAAGTAACTATGTTAATTTCAGTTGGTATAAAATTGCTATGTATATTAAATATGATGCAAGTAAATTTGACTTCATTACTTAACACCTTGAAATTGGGCCTCTGTCTTTTAAAAACAATTTTTTCTGGAACTCTGCCTTCAGGAAGTCATCACACCATGGCTCCTCTATTAATTCTTTAACGACGTTTTTACCAGCGTTTCACCAAGAAGTAGCTCCTATAATGAGCTCCGCAGACGTGCAGATAAGCCAGGTGTTTGCCAATTGTTGCTGGCTAGTCTGAAGGAGTTGAGTGGGGAAATTGCAGGGGAGGGCTGCTCTGTGAGGTGGAAACTTGGAAACTGCAACTTCGTCTTCCTCGAAGGCGGGGCTAGGTCCACCCAGGCGTTTTGCACAGCTGAATGGTTGCTACGGGAGATTAAAGGATTTCTCAAGCATGTATAAAAGAATCAAGGCAACACTCCAGTGTATGTTTTTGATGAGTGAACAACATTATAACATGATGTAAAGCTCAAAAGAGCTGATTTATATCATACTCCCCCTTTAAACCTCTTCTTTTTATTTTTATTTTTATTTTTTTATATATATATTTTTTTATTCTATATCCTTACCCTCTGTGTTTTCCCTTAACCTAACCTCAGTGTCTGTATACGTGGATGAGTGTATGTGTGATGCCTAAACCTAACCCTTGACCTTTGACCCCACCCTAAATATGTGTGTGTACTTACCTGATGTGTCCTTATCCTAAATGTGTGTGGATGCTTACGTGCTTGTGCAACGTCACTTACCTTTTGTTTCAAACCAATCCTGGTGTGTCAATTTAAATAATTTCTGCATTTTTTGTAAGTCCATGTGAACATTTTATTTAAAAAGAATGAAGAACAGTATCACAGGGGGTGCCTAACAAAATTTAAGTTGCAGGAATAATATTAAAGAGGGGGCCGTAAGAAACAGAAACAGAAAGAAATAAATACATACCTGATGAAGACACAGAAAAAGTCGAAACGTCGTATACTGAGCACTAGGGGGCAACAAAGAGTAACAAACTCAAATTCAAATTTAACGGACGAGGAAGAGAACGGAAGGCTTGTGTGTGTCAGTTGGAGACAGACAGCGTGGCGGGAGGCTGTGTGGGGGCGCGGGATGGCCCGTGCATCACTCTCCTGTCGTCGGGCAGGCAAGAGCTTCCCCACACCTAACCGGCCAGTGCCTCACGAGCCTCCGCACTGTTCGCCTGCCCGCTGTCCAGTATCCAGCTGGCTTTTTCTTTCTCTTTTTATTTTTATTTTTATTTTTTTATATATATATTTTTTTATTCTATATCCTTACCCTCTGTGTTTTCCCTTAACCTAACCTCAGTGTCTGTATACGTGGATGAGTGTATGTGTGATGCCTAAACCTAACCCTTGACCTTTGACCCCACCCTAAATATGTGTGTGTACTTACCTGATGTGTCCTTATCCTAAATGTGTGTGGATGCTTACGTGCTTGTGCAACGTCACTTACCTTTTGTTTCAAACCAATCCTGGTGTGTCAATTTAAATAATTTCTGCATTTTTTGTAAGTCCATGTGAACATTTTATTTAAAAAGAATGAAGAACAGTATCACAGGGGGTGCCTAACAAAATTTAAGTTGCAGGAATAATATTAAAGAGGGGGCCGTAAGAAACAGAAACAGAAAGAAATAAATACATACCTGATGAAGACACAGAAAAAGTCGAAACGTCGTATACTGAGCACTAGGGGGCAACAAAGAGTAACAAACTCAAATTCAAATTTAACGGACGAGGAAGAGAACGGAAGGCTTGTGTGTGTCAGTTGGAGACAGACAGCGTGGCGGGAGGCTGTGTGGGGGCGCGGGATGGCCCGTGCATCACTCTCCTGTCGTCGGGCAGGCAAGAGCTTCCCCACACCTAACCGGCCAGTGCCTCACGAGCCTCCGCACTGTTCGCCTGCCCGCTGTCCAGTATCCAGCTGGCTTTTTCTTTCTCTTTTTATTTTTATTTTTATTTTTTTATATATATATTTTTTTATTCTATATCCTTACCCTCTGTGTTTTCCCTTAACCTAACCTCAGTGTCTGTATACGTGGATGAGTGTATGTGTGATGCCTAAACCTAACCCTTGACCTTTGACCCCACCCTAAATATGTGTGTGTACTTACCTGATGTGTCCTTATCCTAAATGTGTGTGGATGCTTACGTGCTTGTGCAACGTCACTTACCTTTTGTTTCAAACCAATCCTGGTGTGTCAATTTAAATAATTTCTGCATTTTTTGTAAGTCCATGTGAACATTTTATTTAAAAAGAATGAAGAACAGTATCACAGGGGGTGCCTAACAAAATTTAAGTTGCAGGAATAATATTAAAGAGGGGGCCGTAAGAAACAGAAACAGAAAGAAATAAATACATACCTGATGAAGACACAGAAAAAGTCGAAACGTCGTATACTGAGCACTAGGGGGCAACAAAGAGTAACAAACTCAAATTCAAATTTAACGGACGAGGAAGAGAACGGAAGGCTTGTGTGTGTCAGTTGGAGACAGACAGCGTGGCGGGAGGCTGTGTGGGGGCGCGGGATGGCCCGTGCATCACTCTCCTGTCGTCGGGCAGGCAAGAGCTTCCCCACACCTAACCGGCCAGTGCCTCACGAGCCTCCGCACTGTTCGCCTGCCCGCTGTCCAGTATCCAGCTGGCTTTTTCTTTCTCTTTTTATTTTTATTTTTATTTTTTTATATATATATTTTTTTATTCTATATCCTTACCCTCTGTGTTTTCCCTTAACCTAACCTCAGTGTCTGTATACGTGGATGAGTGTATGTGTGATGCCTAAACCTAACCCTTGACCTTTGACCCCACCCTAAATATGTGTGTGTACTTACCTGATGTGTCCTTATCCTAAATGTGTGTGGATGCTTACGTGCTTGTGCAACGTCACTTACCTTTTGTTTCAAACCAATCCTGGTGTGTCAATTTAAATAATTTCTGCATTTTTTGTAAGTCCATGTGAACATTTTATTTAAAAAGAATGAAGAACAGTATCACAGGGGGTGCCTAACAAAATTTAAGTTGCAGGAATAATATTAAAGAGGGGGCCGTAAGAAACAGAAACAGAAAGAAATAAATACATACCTGATGAAGACACAGAAAAAGTCGAAACGTCGTATACTGAGCACTAGGGGGCAACAAAGAGTAACAAACTCAAATTCAAATTTAACGGACGAGGAAGAGAACGGAAGGCTTGTGTGTGTCAGTTGGAGACAGACAGCGTGGCGGGAGGCTGTGTGGGGGCGCGGGATGGCCCGTGCATCACTCTCCTGTCGTCGGGCAGGCAAGAGCTTCCCCACACCTAACCGGCCAGTGCCTCACGAGCCTCCGCACTGTTCGCCTGCCCGCTGTCCAGTATCCAGCTGGCTTTTTCTTTCTCTTTTTATTTTTATTTTTATTTTTTTATATATATATTTTTTTATTCTATATCCTTACCCTCTGTGTTTTCCTTAACCTAACCTCAGTGTCTGTATACGTGGATGAGTGTATGTGTGATGCCTAAACCTAACCCTTGACCTTTGACCCCACCCTAAATATGTGTGTGTACTTACCTGATGTGTCCTTATCCTAAATGTGTGTGGATGCTTACGTGCTTGTGCAACGTCACTTACCTTTTGTTTCAAACCAATCCTGGTGTGTCAATTTAAATAATTTCTGCATTTTTTGTAAGTCCATGTGAACATTTTATTTAAAAAGAATGAAGAACAGTATCACAGGGGGTGCCTAACAAAATTTAAGTTGCAGGAATAATATTAAAGAGGGGGCCGTAAGAAACAGAAACAGAAAGAAATAAATACATACCTGATGAAGACACAGAAAAAGTCGAAACGTCGTATACTGAGCACTAGGGGGCAACAAAGAGTAACAAACTCAAATTCAAATTTAACGGACGAGGAAGAGAACGGAAGGCTTGTGTGTGTCAGTTGGAGACAGACAGCGTGGCGGGAGGCTGTGTGGGGGCGCGGGATGGCCCGTGCATCACTCTCCTGTCGTCGGGCAGGCAAGAGCTTCCCCACACCTAACCGGCCAGTGCCTCACGAGCCTCCGCACTGTTCGCCTGCCCGCTGTCCAGTATCCAGCTGGCTTTTTCTTTCTCTTTTTATTTTTATTTTTATTTTTTTATATATATATTTTTTTATTCTATATCCTTACCCTCTGTGTTTTCCCTTAACCTAACCTCAGTGTCTGTATACGTGGATGAGTGTATGTGTGATGCCTAAACCTAACCCTTGACCTTTGACCCCACCCTAAATATGTGTGTGTACTTACCTGATGTGTCCTTATCCTAAATGTGTGTGGATGCTTACGTGCTTGTGCAACGTCACTTACCTTTTGTTTCAAACCAATCCTGGTGTGTCAATTTAAATAATTTCTGCATTTTTTGTAAGTCCATGTGAACATTTTATTTAAAAAGAATGAAGAACAGTATCACAGGGGGTGCCTAACAAAATTTAAGTTGCAGGAATAATATTAAAGAGGGGGCCGTAAGAAACAGAAACAGAAAGAAATAAATACATACCTGATGAAGACACAGAAAAAGTCGAAACGTCGTATACTGAGCACTAGGGGGCAACAAAGAGTAACAAACTCAAATTCAAATTTAACGGACGAGGAAGAGAACGGAAGGCTTGTGTGTGTCAGTTGGAGACAGACAGCGTGGCGGGAGGCTGTGTGGGGGCGCGGGATGGCCCGTGCATCACTCTCCTGTCGTCGGGCAGGCAAGAGCTTCCCCACACCTAACCGGCCAGTGCCTCACGAGCCTCCGCACTGTTCGCCTGCCCGCTGTCCAGTATCCAGCTGGCTTTTTCTTTCTCTTTTTATTTTTATTTTTATTTTTTTATATATATATTTTTTTATTCTATATCCTTACCCTCTGTGTTTTCCCTTAACCTAACCTCAGTGTCTGTATACGTGGATGAGTGTATGTGTGATGCCTAAACCTAACCCTTGACCTTTGACCCCACCCTAAATATGTGTGTGTACTTACCTGATGTGTCCTTATCCTAAATGTGTGTGGATGCTTACGTGCTTGTGCAACGTCACTTACCTTTTGTTTCAAACCAATCCTGGTGTGTCAATTTAAATAATTTCTGCATTTTTTGTAAGTCCATGTGAACATTTTATTTAAAAAGAATGAAGAACAGTATCACAGGGGGTGCCTAACAAAATTTAAGTTGCAGGAATAATATTAAAGAGGGGGCCGTAAGAAACAGAAACAGAAAGAAATAAATACATACCTGATGAAGACACAGAAAAAGTCGAAACGTCGTATACTGAGCACTAGGGGGCAACAAAGAGTAACAAACTCAAATTCAAATTTAACGGACGAGGAAGAGAACGGAAGGCTTGTGTGTGTCAGTTGGAGACAGACAGCGTGGCGGGAGGCTGTGTGGGGGCGCGGGATGGCCCGTGCATCACTCTCCTGTCGTCGGGCAGGCAAGAGCTTCCCCACACCTAACCGGCCAGTGCCTCACGAGCCTCCGCACTGTTCGCCTGCCCGCTGTCCAGTATCCAGCTGGCTTTTTCTTTCTCTTTTTATTTTTATTTTTATTTTTTTATATATATATTTTTTTATTCTATATCCTTACCCTCTGTGTTTTCCCTTAACCTAACCTCAGTGTCTGTATACGTGGATGAGTGTATGTGTGATGCCTAAACCTAACCCTTGACCTTTGACCCCACCCTAAATATGTGTGTGTACTTACCTGATGTGTCCTTATCCTAAATGTGTGTGGATGCTTACGTGCTTGTGCAACGTCACTTACCTTTTGTTTCAAACCAATCCTGGTGTGTCAATTTAAATAATTTCTGCATTTTTTGTAAGTCCATGTGAACATTTTATTTAAAAAGAATGAAGAACAGTATCACAGGGGGTGCCTAACAAAATTTAAGTTGCAGGAATAATATTAAAGAGGGGGCCGTAAGAAACAGAAACAGAAAGAAATAAATACATACCTGATGAAGACACAGAAAAAGTCGAAACGTCGTATACTGAGCACTAGGGGGCAACAAAGAGTAACAAACTCAAATTCAAATTTAACGGACGAGGAAGAGAACGGAAGGCTTGTGTGTGTCAGTTGGAGACAGACAGCGTGGCGGGAGGCTGTGTGGGGGCGCGGGATGGCCCGTGCATCACTCTCCTGTCGTCGGGCAGGCAAGAGCTTCCCCACACCTAACCGGCCAGTGCCTCACGAGCCTCCGCACTGTTCGCCTGCCCGCTGTCCAGTATCCAGCTGGCTTTTTCTTTCTCTTTTTATTTTTATTTTTATTTTTTTATATATATATTTTTTTATTCTATATCCTTACCCTCTGTGTTTTCCCTTAACCTAACCTCAGTGTCTGTATACGTGGATGAGTGTATGTGTGATGCCTAAACCTAACCCTTGACCTTTGACCCCACCCTAAATATGTGTGTGTACTTACCTGATGTGTCCTTATCCTAAATGTGTGTGGATGCTTACGTGCTTGTGCAACGTCACTTACCTTTTGTTTCAAACCAATCCTGGTGTGTCAATTTAAATAATTTCTGCATTTTTTGTAAGTCCATGTGAACATTTTATTTAAAAAGAATGAAGAACAGTATCACAGGGGGTGCCTAACAAAATTTAAGTTGCAGGAATAATATTAAAGAGGGGGCCGTAAGAAACAGAAACAGAAAGAAATAAATACATACCTGATGAAGACACAGAAAAAGTCGAAACGTCGTATACTGAGCACTAGGGGGCAACAAAGAGTAACAAACTCAAATTCAAATTTAACGGACGAGGAAGAGAACGGAAGGCTTGTGTGTGTCAGTTGGAGACAGACAGCGTGGCGGGAGGCTGTGTGGGGGCGCGGGATGGCCCGTGCATCACTCTCCTGTCGTCGGGCAGGCAAGAGCTTCCCCACACCTAACCGGCCAGTGCCTCACGAGCCTCCGCACTGTTCGCCTGCCCGCTGTCCAGTATCCAGCTGGCTTTTTCTTTCTCTTTTTATTTTTATTTTTATTTTTTTATATATATATTTTTTTATTCTATATCCTTACCCTCTGTGTTTTCCCTTAACCTAACCTCAGTGTCTGTATACGTGGATGAGTGTATGTGTGATGCCTAAACCTAACCCTTGACCTTTGACCCCACCCTAAATATGTGTGTGTACTTACCTGATGTGTCCTTATCCTAAATGTGTGTGGATGCTTACGTGCTTGTGCAACGTCACTTACCTTTTGTTTCAAACCAATCCTGGTGTGTCAATTTAAATAATTTCTGCATTTTTTGTAAGTCCATGTGAACATTTTATTTAAAAAGAATGAAGAACAGTATCACAGGGGGTGCCTAACAAAATTTAAGTTGCAGGAATAATATTAAAGAGGGGGCCGTAAGAAACAGAAACAGAAAGAAATAAATACATACCTGATGAAGACACAGAAAAAGTCGAAACGTCGTATACTGAGCACTAGGGGGCAACAAAGAGTAACAAACTCAAATTCAAATTTAACGGACGAGGAAGAGAACGGAAGGCTTGTGTGTGTCAGTTGGAGACAGACAGCGTGGCGGGAGGCTGTGTGGGGGCGCGGGATGGCCCGTGCATCACTCTCCTGTCGTCGGGCAGGCAAGAGCTTCCCCACACCTAACCGGCCAGTGCCTCACGAGCCTCCGCACTGTTCGCCTGCCCGCTGTCCAGTATCCAGCTGGCTTTTTCTTTCTCTTTTTATTTTTATTTTTATTTTTTTATATATATATTTTTTTATTCTATATCCTTACCCTCTGTGTTTTCCCTTAACCTAACCTCAGTGTCTGTATACGTGGATGAGTGTATGTGTGATGCCTAAACCTAACCCTTGACCTTTGACCCCACCCTAAATATGTGTGTGTACTTACCTGATGTGTCCTTATCCTAAATGTGTGTGGATGCTTACGTGCTTGTGCAACGTCACTTACCTTTTGTTTCAAACCAATCCTGGTGTGTCAATTTAAATAATTTCTGCATTTTTTGTAAGTCCATGTGAACATTTTATTTAAAAAGAATGAAGAACAGTATCACAGGGGGTGCCTAACAAAATTTAAGTTGCAGGAATAATATTAAAGAGGGGGCCGTAAGAAACAGAAACAGAAAGAAATAAATACATACCTGATGAAGACACAGAAAAAGTCGAAACGTCGTATACTGAGCACTAGGGGGCAACAAAGAGTAACAAACTCAAATTCAAATTTAACGGACGAGGAAGAGAACGGAAGGCTTGTGTGTGTCAGTTGGAGACAGACAGCGTGGCGGGAGGCTGTGTGGGGGCGCGGGATGGCCCGTGCATCACTCTCCTGTCGTCGGGCAGGCAAGAGCTTCCCCACACCTAACCGGCCAGTGCCTCACGAGCCTCCGCACTGTTCGCCTGCCCGCTGTCCAGTATCCAGCTGGCTTTTTCTTTCTCTTTTTATTTTTATTTTTATTTTTTTATATATATATTTTTTTATTCTATATCCTTACCCTCTGTGTTTTCCCTTAACCTAACCTCAGTGTCTGTATACGTGGATGAGTGTATGTGTGATGCCTAAACCTAACCCTTGACCTTTGACCCCACCCTAAATATGTGTGTGTACTTACCTGATGTGTCCTTATCCTAAATGTGTGTGGATGCTTACGTGCTTGTGCAACGTCACTTACCTTTTGTTTCAAACCAATCCTGGTGTGTCAATTTAAATAATTTCTGCATTTTTTGTAAGTCCATGTGAACATTTTATTTAAAAAGAATGAAGAACAGTATCACAGGGGGTGCCTAACAAAATTTAAGTTGCAGGAATAATATTAAAGAGGGGGCCGTAAGAAACAGAAACAGAAAGAAATAAATACATACCTGATGAAGACACAGAAAAAGTCGAAACGTCGTATACTGAGCACTAGGGGGCAACAAAGAGTAACAAACTCAAATTCAAATTTAACGGACGAGGAAGAGAACGGAAGGCTTGTGTGTGTCAGTTGGAGACAGACAGCGTGGCGGGAGGCTGTGTGGGGGCGCGGGATGGCCCGTGCATCACTCTCCTGTCGTCGGGCAGGCAAGAGCTTCCCCACACCTAACCGGCCAGTGCCTCACGAGCCTCCGCACTGTTCGCCTGCCCGCTGTCCAGTATCCAGCTGGCTTTTTCTTTCTCTTTTTATTTTTATTTTTATTTTTTTATATATATATTTTTTTATTCTATATCCTTACCCTCTGTGTTTTCCCTTAACCTAACCTCAGTGTCTGTATACGTGGATGAGTGTATGTGTGATGCCTAAACCTAACCCTTGACCTTTGACCCCACCCTAAATATGTGTGTGTACTTACCTGATGTGTCCTTATCCTAAATGTGTGTGGATGCTTACGTGCTTGTGCAACGTCACTTACCTTTTGTTTCAAACCAATCCTGGTGTGTCAATTTAAATAATTTCTGCATTTTTTGTAAGTCCATGTGAACATTTTATTTAAAAAGAATGAAGAACAGTATCACAGGGGGTGCCTAACAAATTTAAGTTGCAGGAATAATATTAAAGAGGGGGCCGTAAGAAACAGAAACAGAAAGAAATAAATACATACCTGATGAAGACACAGAAAAAGTCGAAACGTCGTATACTGAGCACTAGGGGGCAACAAAGAGTAACAAACTCAAATTCAAATTTAACGGACGAGGAAGAGAACGGAAGGCTTGTGTGTGTCAGTTGGAGACAGACAGCGTGGCGGGAGGCTGTGTGGGGGCGCGGGATGGCCCGTGCATCACTCTCCTGTCGTCGGGCAGGCAAGAGCTTCCCCACACCTAACCGGCCAGTGCCTCACGAGCCTCCGCACTGTTCGCCTGCCCGCTGTCCAGTATCCAGCTGGCTTTTTCTTTCTCTTTTTATTTTTATTTTTATTTTTTTATATATATATTTTTTTATTCTATATCCTTACCCTCTGTGTTTTCCCTTAACCTAACCTCAGTGTCTGTATACGTGGATGAGTGTATGTGTGATGCCTAAACCTAACCCTTGACCTTTGACCCCACCCTAAATATGTGTGTGTACTTACCTGATGTGTCCTTATCCTAAATGTGTGTGGATGCTTACGTGCTTGTGCAACGTCACTTACCTTTTGTTTCAAACCAATCCTGGTGTGTCAATTTAAATAATTTCTGCATTTTTTGTAAGTCCATGTGAACATTTTATTTAAAAAGAATGAAGAACAGTATCACAGGGGGTGCCTAACAAAATTTAAGTTGCAGGAATAATATTAAAGAGGGGGCCGTAAGAAACAGAAACAGAAAGAAATAAATACATACCTGATGAAGACACAGAAAAAGTCGAAACGTCGTATACTGAGCACTAGGGGGCAACAAAGAGTAACAAACTCAAATTCAAATTTAACGGACGAGGAAGAGAACGGAAGGCTTGTGTGTGTCAGTTGGAGACAGACAGCGTGGCGGGAGGCTGTGTGGGGGCGCGGGATGGCCCGTGCATCACTCTCCTGTCGTCGGGCAGGCAAGAGCTTCCCCACACCTAACCGGCCAGTGCCTCACGAGCCTCCGCACTGTTCGCCTGCCCGCTGTCCAGTATCCAGCTGGCTTTTTCTTTCTCTTTTTATTTTTATTTTTATTTTTTTATATATATATTTTTTTATTCTATATCCTTACCCTCTGTGTTTTCCCTTAACCTAACCTCAGTGTCTGTATACGTGGATGAGTGTATGTGTGATGCCTAAACCTAACCCTTGACCTTTGACCCCACCCTAAATATGTGTGTGTACTTACCTGATGTGTCCTTATCCTAAATGTGTGTGGATGCTTACGTGCTTGTGCAACGTCACTTACCTTTTGTTTCAAACCAATCCTGGTGTGTCAATTTAAATAATTTCTGCATTTTTTGTAAGTCCATGTGAACATTTTATTTAAAAAGAATGAAGAACAGTATCACAGGGGGTGCCTAACAAAATTTAAGTTGCAGGAATAATATTAAAGAGGGGGCCGTAAGAAACAGAAACAGAAAGAAATAAATACATACCTGATGAAGACACAGAAAAAGTCGAAACGTCGTATACTGAGCACTAGGGGGCAACAAAGAGTAACAAACTCAAATTCAAATTTAACGGACGAGGAAGAGAACGGAAGGCTTGTGTGTGTCAGTTGGAGACAGACAGCGTGGCGGGAGGCTGTGTGGGGGCGCGGGATGGCCCGTGCATCACTCTCCTGTCGTCGGGCAGGCAAGAGCTTCCCCACACCTAACCGGCCAGTGCCTCACGAGCCTCCGCACTGTTCGCCTGCCCGCTGTCCAGTATCCAGCTGGCTTTTTCTTTCTCTTTTTATTTTTATTTTTATTTTTTTATATATATATTTTTTTATTCTATATCCTTACCCTCTGTGTTTTCCCTTAACCTAACCTCAGTGTCTGTATACGTGGATGAGTGTATGTGTGATGCCTAAACCTAACCCTTGACCTTTGACCCCACCCTAAATATGTGTGTGTACTTACCTGATGTGTCCTTATCCTAAATGTGTGTGGATGCTTACGTGCTTGTGCAACGTCACTTACCTTTTGTTTCAAACCAATCCTGGTGTGTCAATTTAAATAATTTCTGCATTTTTTGTAAGTCCATGTGAACATTTTATTTAAAAAGAATGAAGAACAGTATCACAGGGGGTGCCTAACAAAATTTAAGTTGCAGGAATAATATTAAAGAGGGGGCCGTAAGAAACAGAAACAGAAAGAAATAAATACATACCTGATGAAGACACAGAAAAAGTCGAAACGTCGTATACTGAGCACTAGGGGGCAACAAAGAGTAACAAACTCAAATTCAAATTTAACGGACGAGGAAGAGAACGGAAGGCTTGTGTGTGTCAGTTGGAGACAGACAGCGTGGCGGGAGGCTGTGTGGGGGCGCGGGATGGCCCGTGCATCACTCTCCTGTCGTCGGGCAGGCAAGAGCTTCCCCACACCTAACCGGCCAGTGCCTCACGAGCCTCCGCACTGTTCGCCTGCCCGCTGTCCAGTATCCAGCTGGCTTTTTCTTTCTCTTTTATTTTTATTTTTATTTTTTTATATATATATTTTTTTATTCTATATCCTTACCCTCTGTGTTTTCCCTTAACCTAACCTCAGTGTCTGTATACGTGGATGAGTGTATGTGTGATGCCTAAACCTAACCCTTGACCTTTGACCCCACCCTAAATATGTGTGTGTACTTACCTGATGTGTCCTTATCCTAAATGTGTGTGGATGCTTACGTGCTTGTGCAACGTCACTTACCTTTTGTTTCAAACCAATCCTGGTGTGTCAATTTAAATAATTTCTGCATTTTTTGTAAGTCCATGTGAACATTTTATTTAAAAAGAATGAAGAACAGTATCACAGGGGGTGCCTAACAAAATTTAAGTTGCAGGAATAATATTAAAGAGGGGGCCGTAAGAAACAGAAACAGAAAGAAATAAATACATACCTGATGAAGACACAGAAAAAGTCGAAACGTCGTATACTGAGCACTAGGGGGCAACAAAGAGTAACAAACTCAAATTCAAATTTAACGGACGAGGAAGAGAACGGAAGGCTTGTGTGTGTCAGTTGGAGACAGACAGCGTGGCGGGAGGCTGTGTGGGGGCGCGGGATGGCCCGTGCATCACTCTCCTGTCGTCGGGCAGGCAAGAGCTTCCCCACACCTAACCGGCCAGTGCCTCACGAGCCTCCGCACTGTTCGCCTGCCCGCTGTCCAGTATCCAGCTGGCTTTTTCTTTCTCTTTTATTTTTATTTTTATTTTTTTATATATATATTTTTTTATTCTATATCCTTACCCTCTGTGTTTTCCCTTAACCTAACCTCAGTGTCTGTATACGTGGATGAGTGTATGTGTGATGCCTAAACCTAACCCTTGACCTTTGACCCCACCCTAAATATGTGTGTGTACTTACCTGATGTGTCCTTATCCTAAATGTGTGTGGATGCTTACGTGCTTGTGCAACGTCACTTACCTTTTGTTTCAAACCAATCCTGGTGTGTCAATTTAAATAATTTCTGCATTTTTTGTAAGTCCATGTGAACATTTTATTTAAAAAGAATGAAGAACAGTATCACAGGGGGTGCCTAACAAAATTTAAGTTGCAGGAATAATATTAAAGAGGGGGCCGTAAGAAACAGAAACAGAAAGAAATAAATACATACCTGATGAAGACACAGAAAAAGTCGAAACGTCGTATACTGAGCACTAGGGGGCAACAAAGAGTAACAAACTCAAATTCAAATTTAACGGACGAGGAAGAGAACGGAAGGCTTGTGTGTGTCAGTTGGAGACAGACAGCGTGGCGGGAGGCTGTGTGGGGGCGCGGGATGGCCCGTGCATCACTCTCCTGTCGTCGGGCAGGCAAGAGCTTCCCCACACCTAACCGGCCAGTGCCTCACGAGCCTCCGCACTGTTCGCCTGCCCGCTGTCCAGTATCCAGCTGGCTTTTTCTTTCTCTTTTTATTTTTATTTTTATTTTTTTATATATATATTTTTTTATTCTATATCCTTACCCTCTGTGTTTTCCCTTAACCTAACCTCAGTGTCTGTATACGTGGATGAGTGTATGTGTGATGCCTAAACCTAACCCTTGACCTTTGACCCCACCCTAAATATGTGTGTGTAC
>JAXBVF010000107.1:5000-37215 GCA_036418095.1 Xiphophorus birchmanni
GAGTCTATGGCAGCTATAACGACGGAAGGGGCCAGGGACACCAAACTCGGTGGGGACCTGGACGGGGTCGAGACATGTATACACACCCACTTTGGTCAACTTGGCATGTACACTTTTTCAGTTATTGAGAGTGCCCATTTTTTTTTTAATATGGGTGTCAATGGCAGCTATGTCTTAGCAACCAGCCACAGACACCAAACTTACAGGGAAGGTGGACATGTTCCCACCTACTCTCCACGCCAAGTATGGGCCCACTACCTCAAATACTTTTTGAGTTATTGAGCTTGCCCATCTGACTTTTCTGGTTTTCATCCTATATCCTAGTCTAACCCTGGCCGATTTTGCAAACTCCACCAACCATCACATATCATACCTTTTCTGACTCGGGGGGACCGGCTGAGCACGGAAAACACACTCCCGCCTCGATCCGACCTTCCTGGCCAAACCTCAAAATGAATGGGAGTCTATGGCAGCTATGTCAACGGAAGGAGCCACAGCCACCAAACTCGGAGGGAACCTAGGTACCCTCCATGGGTCTCTCGAGGCCAAGTATGGGACCCATAAGTCTTTTACTTTTTCACTTACAGAGAGTGAACCCTTTTTTACAATGTATGGGAGTCAATGGCAGCTAGGTCTTAGCAACCAGCCACAGCCTCCAAACTTACAGGGTACCTGGACACCCTCCACGACTCCCTCGAGGCCAAGTATGGGACCCATAAGTCTTTTACTCTTTCACTTACAGAGAGTGTACCACTCACTTTTCTGGTTTTCATCCTATATCCTAACCCTAACCCTAACCCTAACCCTAACCCTAACCCTAACCCTAACCCTTACCCTAACCCTAACCCTAACCCTAACCCTAACCCTAACCCTAACCCTACCCTAAGATTCTGCACTTAACCTAACCTCACCCAAGATTCTTCCCTTACCCTAACCTCACCCAAGATTCTTTCCTTAACCTAACCTCACCCAAGATTATGCACTTAACCTAACCAAACACAAGATTATGCACTTAACCTAACCTCACACAGTCAGAAAGTCTCCAAAAAACCTCTCCCAGGAACACTCTCCAGGCACTCGGGACACTCCAAAACACACTCTGGTAAGGTTCCCACAAGTACCCCAAACTACAACACTTAGAGCGATTTTTACTGTTTTTGCCAACTCCACCAACAAGGGCAAATGACATGTCTGCGGACTCGGGGGGACCGGCTGAGCACGGAAAACACTATCCCACCTCCATCCGACGCTCCTAGCAAAACTTGAAAAATGAATGGGAGTCTATGGCAGCTATAACGACGGAAGGGGCCAGGGACACCAAACTCGGTGGGGACCTGGACGGGGTCGAGACATGTATACACACCCACTTTGGTCAACTTGGCATGTACACTTTTTCAGTTATTGAGAGTGCCCATTTTTTTTTTAATATGGGTGTCAATGGCAGCTATGTCTTAGCAACCAGCCACAGACACCAAACTTACAGGGAAGGTGGACATGTTCCCACCTACTCTCCACGCCAAGTATGGGCCCACTACCTCAAATACTTTTTGAGTTATTGAGCTTGCCCATCTGACTTTTCTGGTTTTCATCCTATATCCTAGTCTAACCCTGGCCGATTTTGCAAACTCCACCAACCATCACATATCATACCTTTTCTGACTCGGGGGGACCGGCTGAGCACGGAAAACACACTCCCGCCTCGATCCGACCTTCCTGGCCAAACCTCAAAATGAATGGGAGTCTATGGCAGCTATGTCAACGGAAGGAGCCACAGCCACCAAACTCGGAGGGAACCTAGGTACCCTCCATGGGTCTCTCGAGGCCAAGTATGGGACCCATAAGTCTTTTACTTTTTCACTTACAGAGAGTGAACCCTTTTTTACAATGTATGGGAGTCAATGGCAGCTAGGTCTTAGCAACCAGCCACAGCCTCCAAACTTACAGGGTACCTGGACACCCTCCACGACTCCCTCGAGGCCAAGTATGGGACCCATAAGTCTTTTACTCTTTCACTTACAGAGAGTGTACCACTCACTTTTCTGGTTTTCATCCTATATCCTAACCCTACCCCTACCCTACCCTAACCCTAACCCTAACCCTAACCCTTAACCCTACCCTAACCCTTACCCTAACCCTAACCCTAACCCTTACCCTAACCCTAACCCTAACCCTAACCCTTACCCTACCCTACCCTATATCCTAGTCTAACCCTGGCCGATTTTGCAAACTCCAACAACCATGACATATCATGGCTTTTCGGACTCAGGGGCACGCGCTGAGCACGGGAAACACACTCCCAGCTC
This sequence comes from Xiphophorus birchmanni, assembly GCA_036418095.1. Taxonomy (NCBI): domain Eukaryota; kingdom Metazoa; phylum Chordata; class Actinopteri; order Cyprinodontiformes; family Poeciliidae; genus Xiphophorus; species Xiphophorus birchmanni. The sequence continues at coordinate 7,304 of JAXBVF010000107.1, forward strand.
GATCCCACGCTCCTAGCAAAACTTGAAAAATCAATGGGAGTCTATGGCAGCTATAGGAAGGGGAGGGGCCCCATCCACCAAACTTTCAGGGAAGGTGGCTCGGCCCAGGGGGAGTATACACAACAACTTTGGTCAGCTTGCCACTTATACTTTGGAAGTTACGGAGCTCGGGTCGTTTTCTTTTTCAATGGCTGTCAATGGCAGCTATGTCAAGGGGAGGGGCCACACCCACCAAACTTTAATAGAATGTGGGTTCCCCCCATGGGTCCCTCTGGGCCCAGTATGGTCCCCCTCACTCTTATACTTTTTGACTTACAGAGCTCGGGTCGTCCACTTTTCTGGTTTTCATCCTATATCCTACCCTGGCCAATTTCTCCAAAAATGTCCGATTTCTCCAAAAATGGCCAAAAATTGTCCCCATCCCAAAATTGGTCACTTATGCTAACCCTGAACCCTGGGTCCAAAATGTCCAACCCAAAACCCAACATTCTTCACTTAACCCAAACCCAAGGTTTTTCACTTACCCTAACCTCACCCAAGGTTCTTCACTTACCCTAACCAAACCCAAGATTCTGCACTTAACCTAACCTCACCCAAGATTCTTCCCTTACCCTAACCTCACCCAAGATTCTTTCCTTAACCTAACCTCACCCAAGATTATGCACTTAACCTAACCAAACACAAGATTATGCACTTAACCTAACCTCACACAGTCAGAAAGTCTCCAAAAAACCTCTCCCAGGAACACTCTCCAGGCACTCGGGACACTCCAAAACACACTCTGGTAAGGTTCCCACAAGTACCCCAAACTACAACACTTAGAGCGATTTTTACTGTTTTTGCCAACTCCACCAACAAGGGCAAATGACATGTCTGCGGACTCGGGGGGACCGGCTGAGCACGGAAAACACTATCCCACCTCCATCCGACGCTCCTAGCAAAACTTGAAAAATGAATGGGAGTCTATGGCAGCTATAACGACGGAAGGGGCCAGGGACACCAAACTCGGTGGGGACCTGGACGGGGTCGAGACATGTATACACACCCACTTTGGTCAACTTGGCATGTACACTTTTTCAGTTATTGAGAGTGCCCATTTTTTTTTTAATATGGGTGTCAATGGCAGCTATGTCTTAGCAACCAGCCACAGACACCAAACTTACAGGGAAGGTGGACATGTTCCCACCTACTCTCCACGCCAAGTATGGGCCCACTACCTCAAATACTTTTTGAGTTATTGAGCTTGCCCATCTGACTTTTCTGGTTTTCATCCTATATCCTAGTCTAACCCTGGCCGATTTTGCAAACTCCACCAACCATCACATATCATACCTTTTCTGACTCGGGGGGACCGGCTGAGCACGGAAAACACACTCCCGCCTCGATCCGACCTTCCTGGCCAAACCTCAAAATGAATGGGAGTCTATGGCAGCTATGTCAACGGAAGGAGCCACAGCCACCAAACTCGGAGGGAACCTAGGTACCCTCCATGGGTCTCTCGAGGCCAAGTATGGGACCCATAAGTCTTTTACTTTTTCACTTACAGAGAGTGAACCCTTTTTTACAATGTATGGGAGTCAATGGCAGCTAGGTCTTAGCAACCAGCCACAGCCTCCAAACTTACAGGGTACCTGGACACCCTCCACGACTCCCTCGAGGCCAAGTATGGGACCCATAAGTCTTTTACTCTTTCACTTACAGAGAGTGTACCACTCACTTTTCTGGTTTTCATCCTATATCCTTACCCTAACCCTAACCCTAACCCTAACCCTAACCCTAACCCTAACCCTAACCCTAACCCTAACCCTAACCCCTTACCCTACCCTAACCCTTACCCTAACCCTAACCCTTACCCTAACCCTACCCTAACCCTACCCTAACCCTAACCCTAACCCTAACCCTAACCCTAACCCTAACCCTAACCCTAACCCTAACCCTAACCCTAACCCTAACCCTAACCCTAACCCTAACCCTAACCCTAACCCTAACCCTAACCCTAACCCTTACCCTAACCCTAACCCTAACCCTAACCCTAACCCTAACCCTAACCCTAACCCTAACCCTAACCCTAACCCTAACCCTAACCCTAACCCCTAACCCTAACCCTAACCCTACCCTAACCCTACCCTACCCTACCCCTAACCCTAACCCTAACCCTAACCCCTAACCCTAACCCTAACCCTAACCCTAACCCTAACCCTACCCTAACCCTAACCCTAACCCTAACCCTAACCCTAACCCTTACCCTAACCCTAACCCTAACCCTAACCCTTACCCTAACCCTAACCCCTAACCCTACCCTAACCCTAACCCTAACCCTAACCCTAACCCTACCCTAACCCTAACCCTAACCCTAACCCTAACCCCTAACCCTAACCCCTAACCCTAACCCTAACCCTACCCTAACCCTAACCCTAACCCTAACCCTAACCCTAACCCTAACCCTAACCCTAACCCTAACCCTAACCCTAACCCTAACCCCATATCCTAACCCTACCCCTACCCTACCCTAACCCTAACCCTAACCCTAACCCTTAACCCTACCCTAACCCTTACCCTAACCCTAACCCTAACCCTTACCCTAACCCTAACCCTAACCCTAACCCTTACCCTACCCTACCCTATATCCTAGTCTAACCCTGGCCGATTTTGCAAACTCCAACAACCATGACATATCATGGCTTTTCGGACTCAGGGGCACGCGCTGAGCACGGGAAACACACTCCCAGCTCGATCCCACGCTCCTAGCAAAACTTGAAAAATCAATGGGAGTCTATGGCAGCTATAGGAAGGGGAGGGGCCCCATCCACCAAACTTTCAGGGAAGGTGGCTCGGCCCAGGGGGAGTATACACAACAACTTTGGTCAGCTTGCCACTTATACTTTGGAAGTTACGGAGCTCGGGTCGTTTTCTTTTTCAATGGCTGTCAATGGCAGCTATGTCAAGGGGAGGGGCCACACCCACCAAACTTTAATAGAATGTGGGTTCCCCCCATGGGTCCCTCTGGGCCCAGTATGGTCCCCCTCACTCTTATACTTTTTGACTTACAGAGCTCGGGTCGTCCACTTTTCTGGTTTTCATCCTATATCCTACCCTGGCCAATTTCTCCAAAAATGTCCGATTTCTCCAAAAATGGCCAAAAATTGTCCCCATCCCAAAATTGGTCACTTATGCTAACCCTGAACCCTGGGTCCAAAATGTCCAACCCAAAACCCAACATTCTTCACTTAACCCAAACCCAAGGTTTTTCACTTACCCTAACCTCACCCAAGGTTCTTCACTTACCCTAACCAAACCCAAGATTCTGCACTTAACCTAACCTCACCCAAGATTCTTCCCTTACCCTAACCTCACCCAAGATTCTTTCCTTAACCTAACCTCACCCAAGATTATGCACTTAACCTAACCAAACACAAGATTATGCACTTAACCTAACCTCACACAGTCAGAAAGTCTCCAAAAAACCTCTCCCAGGAACACTCTCCAGGCACTCGGGACACTCCAAAACACACTCTGGTAAGGTTCCCACAAGTACCCCAAACTACAACACTTAGAGCGATTTTTACTGTTTTTGCCAACTCCACCAACAAGGGCAAATGACATGTCTGCGGACTCGGGGGGACCGGCTGAGCACGGAAAACACTATCCCACCTCCATCCGACGCTCCTAGCAAAACTTGAAAAATGAATGGGAGTCTATGGCAGCTATAACGACGGAAGGGGCCAGGGACACCAAACTCGGTGGGGACCTGGACGGGGTCGAGACATGTATACACACCCACTTTGGTCAACTTGGCATGTACACTTTTTCAGTTATTGAGAGTGCCCATTTTTTTTTTAATATGGGTGTCAATGGCAGCTATGTCTTAGCAACCAGCCACAGACACCAAACTTACAGGGAAGGTGGACATGTTCCCACCTACTCTCCACGCCAAGTATGGGCCCACTACCTCAAATACTTTTTGAGTTATTGAGCTTGCCCATCTGACTTTTCTGGTTTTCATCCTATATCCTAGTCTAACCCTGGCCGATTTTGCAAACTCCACCAACCATCACATATCATACCTTTTCTGACTCGGGGGGACCGGCTGAGCACGGAAAACACACTCCCGCCTCGATCCGACCTTCCTGGCCAAACCTCAAAATGAATGGGAGTCTATGGCAGCTATGTCAACGGAAGGAGCCACAGCCACCAAACTCGGAGGGAACCTAGGTACCCTCCATGGGTCTCTCGAGGCCAAGTATGGGACCCATAAGTCTTTTACTTTTTCACTTACAGAGAGTGAACCCTTTTTTACAATGTATGGGAGTCAATGGCAGCTAGGTCTTAGCAACCAGCCACAGCCTCCAAACTTACAGGGTACCTGGACACCCTCCACGACTCCCTCGAGGCCAAGTATGGGACCCATAAGTCTTTTACTCTTTCACTTACAGAGAGTGTACCACTCACTTTTCTGGTTTTCATCCTATATCCTAACCCTAACCCTAACCCTAACCCTAACCCTAACCCTAACCCTAACCCTTACCCTAACCCTAACCCTAACCCTAACCCTAACCCTAACCCTAACCCTACCCTAAGATTCTGCACTTAACCTAACCTCACCCAAGATTCTTCCCTTACCCTAACCTCACCCAAGATTCTTTCCTTAACCTAACCTCACCCAAGATTATGCACTTAACCTAACCAAACACAAGATTATGCACTTAACCTAACCTCACACAGTCAGAAAGTCTCCAAAAAACCTCTCCCAGGAACACTCTCCAGGCACTCGGGACACTCCAAAACACACTCTGGTAAGGTTCCCACAAGTACCCCAAACTACAACACTTAGAGCGATTTTTACTGTTTTTGCCAACTCCACCAACAAGGGCAAATGACATGTCTGCGGACTCGGGGGGACCGGCTGAGCACGGAAAACACTATCCCACCTCCATCCGACGCTCCTAGCAAAACTTGAAAAATGAATGGGAGTCTATGGCAGCTATAACGACGGAAGGGGCCAGGGACACCAAACTCGGTGGGGACCTGGACGGGGTCGAGACATGTATACACACCCACTTTGGTCAACTTGGCATGTACACTTTTTCAGTTATTGAGAGTGCCCATTTTTTTTTTAATATGGGTGTCAATGGCAGCTATGTCTTAGCAACCAGCCACAGACACCAAACTTACAGGGAAGGTGGACATGTTCCCACCTACTCTCCACGCCAAGTATGGGCCCACTACCTCAAATACTTTTTGAGTTATTGAGCTTGCCCATCTGACTTTTCTGGTTTTCATCCTATATCCTAGTCTAACCCTGGCCGATTTTGCAAACTCCACCAACCATCACATATCATACCTTTTCTGACTCGGGGGGACCGGCTGAGCACGGAAAACACACTCCCGCCTCGATCCGACCTTCCTGGCCAAACCTCAAAATGAATGGGAGTCTATGGCAGCTATGTCAACGGAAGGAGCCACAGCCACCAAACTCGGAGGGAACCTAGGTACCCTCCATGGGTCTCTCGAGGCCAAGTATGGGACCCATAAGTCTTTTACTTTTTCACTTACAGAGAGTGAACCCTTTTTTACAATGTATGGGAGTCAATGGCAGCTAGGTCTTAGCAACCAGCCACAGCCTCCAAACTTACAGGGTACCTGGACACCCTCCACGACTCCCTCGAGGCCAAGTATGGGACCCATAAGTCTTTTACTCTTTCACTTACAGAGAGTGTACCACTCACTTTTCTGGTTTTCATCCTATATCCTAACCCTACCCCTACCCTACCCTAACCCTAACCCTAACCCTAACCCTTAACCCTACCCTAACCCTTACCCTAACCCTAACCCTAACCCTTACCCTAACCCTAACCCTAACCCTAACCCTTACCCTACCCTACCCTATATCCTAGTCTAACCCTGGCCGATTTTGCAAACTCCAACAACCATGACATATCATGGCTTTTCGGACTCAGGGGCACGCGCTGAGCACGGGAAACACACTCCCAGCTCGATCCCACGCTCCTAGCAAAACTTGAAAAATCAATGGGAGTCTATGGCAGCTATAGGAAGGGGAGGGGCCCCATCCACCAAACTTTCAGGGAAGGTGGCTCGGCCCAGGGGGAGTATACACAACAACTTTGGTCAGCTTGCCACTTATACTTTGGAAGTTACGGAGCTCGGGTCGTTTTCTTTTTCAATGGCTGTCAATGGCAGCTATGTCAAGGGGAGGGGCCACACCCACCAAACTTTAATAGAATGTGGGTTCCCCCCATGGGTCCCTCTGGGCCCAGTATGGTCCCCCTCACTCTTATACTTTTTGACTTACAGAGCTCGGGTCGTCCACTTTTCTGGTTTTCATCCTATATCCTACCCTGGCCAATTTCTCCAAAAATGTCCGATTTCTCCAAAAATGGCCAAAAATTGTCCCCATCCCAAAATTGGTCACTTATGCTAACCCTGAACCCTGGGTCCAAAATGTCCAACCCAAAACCCAACATTCTTCACTTAACCCAAACCCAAGGTTTTTCACTTACCCTAACCTCACCCAAGGTTCTTCACTTACCCTAACCAAACCCAAGATTCTGCACTTAACCTAACCTCACCCAAGATTCTTCCCTTACCCTAACCTCACCCAAGATTCTTTCCTTAACCTAACCTCACCCAAGATTATGCACTTAACCTAACCAAACACAAGATTATGCACTTAACCTAACCTCACACAGTCAGAAAGTCTCCAAAAAACCTCTCCCAGGAACACTCTCCAGGCACTCGGGACACTCCAAAACACACTCTGGTAAGGTTCCCACAAGTACCCCAAACTACAACACTTAGAGCGATTTTTACTGTTTTTGCCAACTCCACCAACAAGGGCAAATGACATGTCTGCGGACTCGGGGGGACCGGCTGAGCACGGAAAACACTATCCCACCTCCATCCGACGCTCCTAGCAAAACTTGAAAAATGAATGGGAGTCTATGGCAGCTATAACGACGGAAGGGGCCAGGGACACCAAACTCGGTGGGGACCTGGACGGGGTCGAGACATGTATACACACCCACTTTGGTCAACTTGGCATGTACACTTTTTCAGTTATTGAGAGTGCCCATTTTTTTTTTAATATGGGTGTCAATGGCAGCTATGTCTTAGCAACCAGCCACAGACACCAAACTTACAGGGAAGGTGGACATGTTCCCACCTACTCTCCACGCCAAGTATGGGCCCACTACCTCAAATACTTTTTGAGTTATTGAGCTTGCCCATCTGACTTTTCTGGTTTTCATCCTATATCCTAGTCTAACCCTGGCCGATTTTGCAAACTCCACCAACCATCACATATCATACCTTTTCTGACTCGGGGGGACCGGCTGAGCACGGAAAACACACTCCCGCCTCGATCCGACCTTCCTGGCCAAACCTCAAAATGAATGGGAGTCTATGGCAGCTATGTCAACGGAAGGAGCCACAGCCACCAAACTCGGAGGGAACCTAGGTACCCTCCATGGGTCTCTCGAGGCCAAGTATGGGACCCATAAGTCTTTTACTTTTTCACTTACAGAGAGTGAACCCTTTTTTACAATGTATGGGAGTCAATGGCAGCTAGGTCTTAGCAACCAGCCACAGCCTCCAAACTTACAGGGTACCTGGACACCCTCCACGACTCCCTCGAGGCCAAGTATGGGACCCATAAGTCTTTTACTCTTTCACTTACAGAGAGTGTACCACTCACTTTTCTGGTTTTCATCCTATATCCTAACCCCTAACCCTAACCCTAACCCTAACCCTAACCCTAACCCTTACCCTAACCCTAACCCTTACCCTAACCCTAACCCTAACCCTAACCCTAACCCTAACCCTAACCCTAACCCTAACCCTAACCCTAACCCTACCCTAACCCTAACCCTAACCCTACCCTAACCCTAACCCTAACCCTAACCCTTACCCTAACCCTAACCCTAACCCTAACCCTACCCTAACCCTTACCCTAACCCTAACCCTTACCCTAACCCTAACCCTAACCCTAACCCTAACCCTTACCCTTACCCTTACCCTTACCCTTACCCTAACCCCTAACCCTAACCCTAACCCTAACCCTAACCCTAACCCTAACCCTAACCCTAACCCTAACCCTAACCCTAACCCTAACCCTTACCCTAACCCTAACCCTAACCCTAACCCTAACCCTAACCCTAACCCTACCCTAAGATTCTGCACTTAACCTAACCTCACCCAAGATTCTTCCCTTACCCTAACCTCACCCAAGATTCTTTCCTTAACCTAACCTCACCCAAGATTATGCACTTAACCTAACCAAACACAAGATTATGCACTTAACCTAACCTCACACAGTCAGAAAGTCTCCAAAAAACCTCTCCCAGGAACACTCTCCAGGCACTCGGGACACTCCAAAACACACTCTGGTAAGGTTCCCACAAGTACCCCAAACTACAACACTTAGAGCGATTTTTACTGTTTTTGCCAACTCCACCAACAAGGGCAAATGACATGTCTGCGGACTCGGGGGGACCGGCTGAGCACGGAAAACACTATCCCACCTCCATCCGACGCTCCTAGCAAAACTTGAAAAATGAATGGGAGTCTATGGCAGCTATAACGACGGAAGGGGCCAGGGACACCAAACTCGGTGGGGACCTGGACGGGGTCGAGACATGTATACACACCCACTTTGGTCAACTTGGCATGTACACTTTTTCAGTTATTGAGAGTGCCCATTTTTTTTTTAATATGGGTGTCAATGGCAGCTATGTCTTAGCAACCAGCCACAGACACCAAACTTACAGGGAAGGTGGACATGTTCCCACCTACTCTCCACGCCAAGTATGGGCCCACTACCTCAAATACTTTTTGAGTTATTGAGCTTGCCCATCTGACTTTTCTGGTTTTCATCCTATATCCTAGTCTAACCCTGGCCGATTTTGCAAACTCCACCAACCATCACATATCATACCTTTTCTGACTCGGGGGGACCGGCTGAGCACGGAAAACACACTCCCGCCTCGATCCGACCTTCCTGGCCAAACCTCAAAATGAATGGGAGTCTATGGCAGCTATGTCAACGGAAGGAGCCACAGCCACCAAACTCGGAGGGAACCTAGGTACCCTCCATGGGTCTCTCGAGGCCAAGTATGGGACCCATAAGTCTTTTACTTTTTCACTTACAGAGAGTGAACCCTTTTTTACAATGTATGGGAGTCAATGGCAGCTAGGTCTTAGCAACCAGCCACAGCCTCCAAACTTACAGGGTACCTGGACACCCTCCACGACTCCCTCGAGGCCAAGTATGGGACCCATAAGTCTTTTACTCTTTCACTTACAGAGAGTGTACCACTCACTTTTCTGGTTTTCATCCTATATCCTAACCCTACCCCTACCCTACCCTAACCCTAACCCTAACCCTAACCCTTAACCCTACCCTAACCCTTACCCTAACCCTAACCCTAACCCTTACCCTAACCCTAACCCTAACCCTAACCCTTACCCTACCCTACCCTATATCCTAGTCTAACCCTGGCCGATTTTGCAAACTCCAACAACCATGACATATCATGGCTTTTCGGACTCAGGGGCACGCGCTGAGCACGGGAAACACACTCCCAGCTCGATCCCACGCTCCTAGCAAAACTTGAAAAATCAATGGGAGTCTATGGCAGCTATAGGAAGGGGAGGGGCCCCATCCACCAAACTTTCAGGGAAGGTGGCTCGGCCCAGGGGGAGTATACACAACAACTTTGGTCAGCTTGCCACTTATACTTTGGAAGTTACGGAGCTCGGGTCGTTTTCTTTTTCAATGGCTGTCAATGGCAGCTATGTCAAGGGGAGGGGCCACACCCACCAAACTTTAATAGAATGTGGGTTCCCCCCATGGGTCCCTCTGGGCCCAGTATGGTCCCCCTCACTCTTATACTTTTTGACTTACAGAGCTCGGGTCGTCCACTTTTCTGGTTTTCATCCTATATCCTACCCTGGCCAATTTCTCCAAAAATGTCCGATTTCTCCAAAAATGGCCAAAAATTGTCCCCATCCCAAAATTGGTCACTTATGCTAACCCTGAACCCTGGGTCCAAAATGTCCAACCCAAAACCCAACATTCTTCACTTAACCCAAACCCAAGGTTTTTCACTTACCCTAACCTCACCCAAGGTTCTTCACTTACCCTAACCAAACCCAAGATTCTGCACTTAACCTAACCTCACCCAAGATTCTTCCCTTACCCTAACCTCACCCAAGATTCTTTCCTTAACCTAACCTCACCCAAGATTATGCACTTAACCTAACCAAACACAAGATTATGCACTTAACCTAACCTCACACAGTCAGAAAGTCTCCAAAAAACCTCTCCCAGGAACACTCTCCAGGCACTCGGGACACTCCAAAACACACTCTGGTAAGGTTCCCACAAGTACCCCAAACTACAACACTTAGAGCGATTTTTACTGTTTTTGCCAACTCCACCAACAAGGGCAAATGACATGTCTGCGGACTCGGGGGGACCGGCTGAGCACGGAAAACACTATCCCACCTCCATCCGACGCTCCTAGCAAAACTTGAAAAATGAATGGGAGTCTATGGCAGCTATAACGACGGAAGGGGCCAGGGACACCAAACTCGGTGGGGACCTGGACGGGGTCGAGACATGTATACACACCCACTTTGGTCAACTTGGCATGTACACTTTTTCAGTTATTGAGAGTGCCCATTTTTTTTTTAATATGGGTGTCAATGGCAGCTATGTCTTAGCAACCAGCCACAGACACCAAACTTACAGGGAAGGTGGACATGTTCCCACCTACTCTCCACGCCAAGTATGGGCCCACTACCTCAAATACTTTTTGAGTTATTGAGCTTGCCCATCTGACTTTTCTGGTTTTCATCCTATATCCTAGTCTAACCCTGGCCGATTTTGCAAACTCCACCAACCATCACATATCATACCTTTTCTGACTCGGGGGGACCGGCTGAGCACGGAAAACACACTCCCGCCTCGATCCGACCTTCCTGGCCAAACCTCAAAATGAATGGGAGTCTATGGCAGCTATGTCAACGGAAGGAGCCACAGCCACCAAACTCGGAGGGAACCTAGGTACCCTCCATGGGTCTCTCGAGGCCAAGTATGGGACCCATAAGTCTTTTACTTTTTCACTTACAGAGAGTGAACCCTTTTTTACAATGTATGGGAGTCAATGGCAGCTAGGTCTTAGCAACCAGCCACAGCCTCCAAACTTACAGGGTACCTGGACACCCTCCACGACTCCCTCGAGGCCAAGTATGGGACCCATAAGTCTTTTACTCTTTCACTTACAGAGAGTGTACCACTCACTTTTCTGGTTTTCATCCTATATCCTAACCCTACCCCTACCCTACCCTAACCCTAACCCTAACCCTAACCCTTAACCCTACCCTAACCCTTACCCTAACCCTAACCCTAACCCTTACCCTAACCCTAACCCTAACCCTAACCCTTACCCTACCCTACCCTATATCCTAGTCTAACCCTGGCCGATTTTGCAAACTCCAACAACCATGACATATCATGGCTTTTCGGACTCAGGGGCACGCGCTGAGCACGGGAAACACACTCCCAGCTCGATCCCACGCTCCTAGCAAAACTTGAAAAATCAATGGGAGTCTATGGCAGCTATAGGAAGGGGAGGGGCCCCATCCACCAAACTTTCAGGGAAGGTGGCTCGGCCCAGGGGGAGTATACACAACAACTTTGGTCAGCTTGCCACTTATACTTTGGAAGTTACGGAGCTCGGGTCGTTTTCTTTTTCAATGGCTGTCAATGGCAGCTATGTCAAGGGGAGGGGCCACACCCACCAAACTTTAATAGAATGTGGGTTCCCCCCATGGGTCCCTCTGGGCCCAGTATGGTCCCCCTCACTCTTATACTTTTTGACTTACAGAGCTCGGGTCGTCCACTTTTCTGGTTTTCATCCTATATCCTACCCTGGCCAATTTCTCCAAAAATGTCCGATTTCTCCAAAAATGGCCAAAAATTGTCCCCATCCCAAAATTGGTCACTTATGCTAACCCTGAACCCTGGGTCCAAAATGTCCAACCCAAAACCCAACATTCTTCACTTAACCCAAACCCAAGGTTTTTCACTTACCCTAACCTCACCCAAGGTTCTTCACTTACCCTAACCAAACCCAAGATTCTGCACTTAACCTAACCTCACCCAAGATTCTTCCCTTACCCTAACCTCACCCAAGATTCTTTCCTTAACCTAACCTCACCCAAGATTATGCACTTAACCTAACCAAACACAAGATTATGCACTTAACCTAACCTCACACAGTCAGAAAGTCTCCAAAAAACCTCTCCCAGGAACACTCTCCAGGCACTCGGGACACTCCAAAACACACTCTGGTAAGGTTCCCACAAGTACCCCAAACTACAACACTTAGAGCGATTTTTACTGTTTTTGCCAACTCCACCAACAAGGGCAAATGACATGTCTGCGGACTCGGGGGGACCGGCTGAGCACGGAAAACACTATCCCACCTCCATCCGACGCTCCTAGCAAAACTTGAAAAATGAATGGGAGTCTATGGCAGCTATAACGACGGAAGGGGCCAGGGACACCAAACTCGGTGGGGACCTGGACGGGGTCGAGACATGTATACACACCCACTTTGGTCAACTTGGCATGTACACTTTTTCAGTTATTGAGAGTGCCCATTTTTTTTTTAATATGGGTGTCAATGGCAGCTATGTCTTAGCAACCAGCCACAGACACCAAACTTACAGGGAAGGTGGACATGTTCCCACCTACTCTCCACGCCAAGTATGGGCCCACTACCTCAAATACTTTTTGAGTTATTGAGCTTGCCCATCTGACTTTTCTGGTTTTCATCCTATATCCTAACCCTAACCCTAACCCTACCCTAACCCTAACCCTAACCCTAACCCTAACCCTAACCCTAACCCTAACCCTTACCCTAACCCTAACCCTAACCCTAACCCTAACCCAGAGAACCGCCAGGCCCATCAGAAGGACCGAGGAGACTCACCGGAGCGGCCTGAGCCCGCAGCGTTACTGCCTCGAAGATCCAGAGAACCAGAGCGAAAATCTGGGAAAACGGCTTAAAATGCTGGAAAAAGCCCAAAAAGTGTCATAAATCGGCCTTATCTGAGCTTCAGAAGACCCCTAGAACCGCCCTGGATCAAAACACTTTGTCATTTTTCGCTCCAAGTCCTCTTTTCAAACTCTCTCCTGTAATCCCGCCGGTGGGGTTTTTCTGTGTAAGGTCCCAAAATCCTATCTATCCGTCAAGCCATGGCGGGCAATGCTTTGGAGGTCCGCACTTCGGTTCTGTGCCTCTGGTAAGGCAGCTATAAGCCCGAGTCCCAGGACAGTGAGGTGCTGCGGACACGGCCGCCTGCTTCATGTGGGGTCTCTGGAAGTCCGAAAATTCAACTTTATCCCAGGAACACGGGACCGATACAGGCGTGTTCAGGGCATTATTCTGGGCTTATTGATCCTACTTTCGAAGCCCCTGGTCCCCGGGAAAGTGCCTTTTTGACCGCTTTGACCAATTACGGTTTTCGATTTTTAATTCCTCCTGCGGGCGTCCCAGGAGCCAAACGACCACACCAGAGGCTTCTCCAGACTCTGGCCTTTCCGGCAATATATGGCTTTGCCGTGGGAATTGCATTTTTATCAAAATTTATGGAAGTGGAAAATCACCGGGGCCTCCGGAGCCCGGGTCCCAGGACAGTGAGGTGCTGCGGACACGGCCGCCTGCTTCATGTGGGGTCTCTGGAAGTCCGAAAATTCAACTTTATCCCAGGAACACGGGACCGATACAGGCGTGTTCAGGGCATTATTCTGGGCTTATTGATCCTACTTTCGAAGCCCCTGGTCCCCGGGAAAGTGCCTTTTTGACCGCTTTGACCAATTACGGTTTTCGATTTTTAATTCCTCCTGCGGGCGTCCCAGGAGCCAAACGACCACACCAGAGGCTTCTCCAGACTCTGGCCTTTCCGGCAATATATGGCTTTGCCGTGGGAATTGCATTTTTATCAAAATTTATGGAAGTGGAAAATCAACGGATTTGCGGATTCTGCAACTAACCCTTTTAATTCCTTTTTGCGTACGTCCCAGAAGCCAAACGACCACACCAGAGGCTTCTCCAGACTCTGGCCTTTCCGGCAATATATGGCTTTGCCGTGGGAATTGCATTTTTATCAAAATTTATGGAAGTGGAAAATCAACGGATTTGCGGATTCTGCAACTAACCCTGGACCGGCTGAGCACAGAAAACACTATCCCACCTCCATCCGACGCTCCTAGCAAAACCTGAAAAATCAATGGAAGTCTATGGCAGCTATAACAACGGAAGGGGCCAGGGACACCAAACTCGGTGGGGACCTGGAGGGGGTCGACACATGTATACACACCCACTTTGGTCAACTTGGCATGTACACTTTTTCAGTTATTGAGAGTGCCCATTTTTTTTTTAATATGGGTGTCAATGGCAGCTATGTCTTAGCAACCAGCCACAGACACCAAACTTACAGGGAAGGTGGACATGTTCCCACCTACTCTCCACGCCAAGTATGGGCCCACTACCTCAAATACTTTTCGAGTTATTGAGCTTGCCCATCTGACTTTTCTGGTTTTCATCCTATATCCTACCCTAACCCTAACCCTTCATCCTATATCCTAACCCTAACCCTAACCCTACCCTAACCCTAACCCTAACCCTAACCCTAACCCTAACCCTAACCCTTACCCTTACCCTAACCCTAACCCTAACCCTAACCCTAACCCAGAGAACCGCCAGGCCCATCAGAAGGACCGAGGAGACTCACCGGAGCGGCCTGAGCCCGCAGCGTTACTGCCTCGAAGATCCAGAGAACCAGAGCGAAAATCTGGGAAAACGGCTTAAAATGCTGGAAAAAGCCCAAAAAGTGTCATAAATCGGCCTTATCTGAGCTTCAGAAGACCCCTAGAACCGCCCTGGATCAAAACACTTTGTCATTTTTCGCTCCAAGTCCTCTTTTCAAACTCTCTCCTGTAATCCCGCCGGTGGGGTTTTTCTGTGTAAGGTCCCAAAATCCTATCTATCCGTCAAGCCATGGCGGGCAATGCTTTGGAGGTCCGCACTTCGGTTCTGTGCCTCTGGTAAGGCAGCTATAAGCCCGAGTCCCAGGACAGTGAGGTGCTGCGGACACGGCCGCCTGCTTCATGTGGGGTCTCTGGAAGTCCGAAAATTCAACTTTATCCCAGGAACACGGGACCGATACAGGCGTGTTCAGGGCATTATTCTGGGCTTATTGATCCTACTTTCGAAGCCCCTGGTCCCCGGGAAAGTGCCTTTTTGACCGCTTTGACCAATTACGGTTTTCGATTTTTAATTCCTCCTGCGGGCGTCCCAGGAGCCAAACGACCACACCAGAGGCTTCTCCAGACTCTGGCCTTTCCGGCAATATATGGCTTTGCCGTGGGAATTGCATTTTTATCAAAATTTATGGAAGTGGAAAATCACCGGGGCCTCCGGAGCCCGGGTCCCAGGACAGTGAGGTGCTGCGGACACGGCCGCCTGCTTCATGTGGGGTCTCTGGAAGTCCGAAAATTCAACTTTATCCCAGGAACACGGGACCGATACAGGCGTGTTCAGGGCATTATTCTGGGCTTATTGATCCTACTTTCGAAGCCCCTGGTCCCCGGGAAAGTGCCTTTTTGACCGCTTTGACCAATTACGGTTTTCGATTTTTAATTCCTCCTGCGGGCGTCCCAGGAGCCAAACGACCACACCAGAGGCTTCTCCAGACTCTGGCCTTTCCGGCAATATATGGCTTTGCCGTGGGAATTGCATTTTTATCAAAATTTATGGAAGTGGAAAATCAACGGATTTGCGGATTCTGCAACTAACCCTTTTAATTCCTTTTTGCGTACGTCCCAGAAGCCAAACGACCACACCAGAGGCTTCTCCAGACTCTGGCCTTTCCGGCAATATATGGCTTTGCCGTGGGAATTGCATTTTTATCAAAATTTATGGAAGTGGAAAATCAACGGATTTGCGGATTCTGCAACTAACCCTGGACCGGCTGAGCACAGAAAACACTATCCCACCTCCATCCGACGCTCCTAGCAAAACCTGAAAAATCAATGGAAGTCTATGGCAGCTATAACAACGGAAGGGGCCAGGGACACCAAACTCGGTGGGGACCTGGAGGGGGTCGACACATGTATACACACCCACTTTGGTCAACTTGGCATGTACACTTTTTCAGTTATTGAGAGTGCCCATTTTTTTTTTAATATGGGTGTCAATGGCAGCTATGTCTTAGCAACCAGCCACAGACACCAAACTTACAGGGAAGGTGGACATGTTCCCACCTACTCTCCACGCCAAGTATGGGCCCACTACCTCAAATACTTTTCGAGTTATTGAGCTTGCCCATCTGACTTTTCTGGTTTTCATCCTATATCCTAACCCTAACCCTAACCCTACCCTAACCCTAACCCTAACCCTAACCCTAACCCTAACCCTAACCCTTACCCTTACCCTAACCCTAACCCTAACCCTAACCCTAACCCAGAGAACCGCCAGGCCCATCAGAAGGACCGAGGAGACTCACCGGAGCGGCCTGAGCCCGCAGCGTTACTGCCTCGAAGATCCAGAGAACCAGAGCGAAAATCTGGGAAAACGGCTTAAAATGCTGGAAAAAGCCCAAAAAGTGTCATAAATCGGCCTTATCTGAGCTTCAGAAGACCCCTAGAACCGCCCTGGATCAAAACACTTTGTCATTTTTCGCTCCAAGTCCTCTTTTCAAACTCTCTCCTGTAATCCCGCCGGTGGGGTTTTTCTGTGTAAGGTCCCAAAATCCTATCTATCCGTCAAGCCATGGCGGGCAATGCTTTGGAGGTCCGCACTTCGGTTCTGTGCCTCTGGTAAGGCAGCTATAAGCCCGAGTCCCAGGACAGTGAGGTGCTGCGGACACGGCCGCCTGCTTCATGTGGGGTCTCTGGAAGTCCGAAAATTCAACTTTATCCCAGGAACACGGGACCGATACAGGCGTGTTCAGGGCATTATTCTGGGCTTATTGATCCTACTTTCGAAGCCCCTGGTCCCCGGGAAAGTGCCTTTTTGACCGCTTTGACCAATTACGGTTTTCGATTTTTAATTCCTCCTGCGGGCGTCCCAGGAGCCAAACGACCACACCAGAGGCTTCTCCAGACTCTGGCCTTTCCGGCAATATATGGCTTTGCCGTGGGAATTGCATTTTTATCAAAATTTATGGAAGTGGAAAATCACCGGGGCCTCCGGAGCCCGGGTCCCAGGACAGTGAGGTGCTGCGGACACGGCCGCCTGCTTCATGTGGGGTCTCTGGAAGTCCGAAAATTCAACTTTATCCCAGGAACACGGGACCGATACAGGCGTGTTCAGGGCATTATTCTGGGCTTATTGATCCTACTTTCGAAGCCCCTGGTCCCCGGGAAAGTGCCTTTTTGACCGCTTTGACCAATTACGGTTTTCGATTTTTAATTCCTCCTGCGGGCGTCCCAGGAGCCAAACGACCACACCAGAGGCTTCTCCAGACTCTGGCCTTTCCGGCAATATATGGCTTTGCCGTGGGAATTGCATTTTTATCAAAATTTATGGAAGTGGAAAATCAACGGATTTGCGGATTCTGCAACTAACCCTTTTAATTCCTTTTTGCGTACGTCCCAGAAGCCAAACGACCACACCAGAGGCTTCTCCAGACTCTGGCCTTTCCGGCAATATATGGCTTTGCCGTGGGAATTGCATTTTTATCAAAATTTATGGAAGTGGAAAATCAACGGATTTGCGGATTCTGCAACTAACCCTGGACCGGCTGAGCACAGAAAACACTATCCCACCTCCATCCGACGCTCCTAGCAAAACCTGAAAAATCAATGGAAGTCTATGGCAGCTATAACAACGGAAGGGGCCAGGGACACCAAACTCGGTGGGGACCTGGAGGGGGTCGACACATGTATACACACCCACTTTGGTCAACTTGGCATGTACACTTTTTCAGTTATTGAGAGTGCCCATTTTTTTTTTAATATGGGTGTCAATGGCAGCTATGTCTTAGCAACCAGCCACAGACACCAAACTTACAGGGAAGGTGGACATGTTCCCACCTACTCTCCACGCCAAGTATGGGCCCACTACCTCAAATACTTTTCGAGTTATTGAGCTTGCCCATCTGACTTTTCTGGTTTTCATCCTATATCCTAACCCTAACCCTAACCCTACCCTAACCCTAACCCTAACCCTAACCCTAACCCTAACCCTAACCCTTACCCTTACCCTAACCCTAACCCTAACCCTAACCCTAACCCAGAGAACCGCCAGGCCCATCAGAAGGACCGAGGAGACTCACCGGAGCGGCCTGAGCCCGCAGCGTTACTGCCTCGAAGATCCAGAGAACCAGAGCGAAAATCTGGGAAAACGGCTTAAAATGCTGGAAAAAGCCCAAAAAGTGTCATAAATCGGCCTTATCTGAGCTTCAGAAGACCCCTAGAACCGCCCTGGATCAAAACACTTTGTCATTTTTCGCTCCAAGTCCTCTTTTCAAACTCTCTCCTGTAATCCCGCCGGTGGGGTTTTTCTGTGTAAGGTCCCAAAATCCTATCTATCCGTCAAGCCATGGCGGGCAATGCTTTGGAGGTCCGCACTTCGGTTCTGTGCCTCTGGTAAGGCAGCTATAAGCCCGAGTCCCAGGACAGTGAGGTGCTGCGGACACGGCCGCCTGCTTCATGTGGGGTCTCTGGAAGTCCGAAAATTCAACTTTATCCCAGGAACACGGGACCGATACAGGCGTGTTCAGGGCATTATTCTGGGCTTATTGATCCTACTTTCGAAGCCCCTGGTCCCCGGGAAAGTGCCTTTTTGACCGCTTTGACCAATTACGGTTTTCGATTTTTAATTCCTCCTGCGGGCGTCCCAGGAGCCAAACGACCACACCAGAGGCTTCTCCAGACTCTGGCCTTTCCGGCAATATATGGCTTTGCCGTGGGAATTGCATTTTTATCAAAATTTATGGAAGTGGAAAATCACCGGGGCCTCCGGAGCCCGGGTCCCAGGACAGTGAGGTGCTGCGGACACGGCCGCCTGCTTCATGTGGGGTCTCTGGAAGTCCGAAAATTCAACTTTATCCCAGGAACACGGGACCGATACAGGCGTGTTCAGGGCATTATTCTGGGCTTATTGATCCTACTTTCGAAGCCCCTGGTCCCCGGGAAAGTGCCTTTTTGACCGCTTTGACCAATTACGGTTTTCGATTTTTAATTCCTCCTGCGGGCGTCCCAGGAGCCAAACGACCACACCAGAGGCTTCTCCAGACTCTGGCCTTTCCGGCAATATATGGCTTTGCCGTGGGAATTGCATTTTTATCAAAATTTATGGAAGTGGAAAATCAACGGATTTGCGGATTCTGCAACTAACCCTTTTAATTCCTTTTTGCGTACGTCCCAGAAGCCAAACGACCACACCAGAGGCTTCTCCAGACTCTGGCCTTTCCGGCAATATATGGCTTTGCCGTGGGAATTGCATTTTTATCAAAATTTATGGAAGTGGAAAATCAACGGATTTGCGGATTCTGCAACTAACCCTGGACCGGCTGAGCACAGAAAACACTATCCCACCTCCATCCGACGCTCCTAGCAAAACCTGAAAAATCAATGGAAGTCTATGGCAGCTATAACAACGGAAGGGGCCAGGGACACCAAACTCGGTGGGGACCTGGAGGGGGTCGACACATGTATACACACCCACTTTGGTCAACTTGGCATGTACACTTTTTCAGTTATTGAGAGTGCCCATTTTTTTTTTAATATGGGTGTCAATGGCAGCTATGTCTTAGCAACCAGCCACAGACACCAAACTTACAGGGAAGGTGGACATGTTCCCACCTACTCTCCACGCCAAGTATGGGCCCACTACCTCAAATACTTTTCGAGTTATTGAGCTTGCCCATCTGACTTTTCTGGTTTTCATCCTATATCCTAACCCTAACCCTAACCCTAACCCTTTTCATCCTATATCCTAAAACTAAGTTGAGTTTTTTAGTTAATGTAAGGCACACGACTCAAGGGGCAGGATGGCCAGTGCCTTCCCAGCCTTCCACCTGGAAGGTTGGCTCTCTCCCCACACCTATCCCGCCAGCGCCTCCTGCCCTCTTGTTTCGTGTGTTATTTTGTTCCCAGCCCCCTACCCCAAACCTAACCCTAGCCCACCCATTACCCTAAACCTAACCCCTCCAATCCCTATTTTTAAGCCTAAGTTTATGTTGTTTTTAACCCAAGTTTGGTGATTTTTAGTTGATTGTTAATTTAATTTAAAGGAAAGAGGAAACGAAGAAGAGGGTGCTTAAACAAAATTACAAAGAAAAACAAAGAGACAAAGCAACAAAGAAAAAGAAAGAACAAAGAAACAGAAACAAAGAAACAGAAAGAACAAAGAAACAGAGAAGAACAAAGAAACAAAGAAAACGGAAGAACAAAGAAAAAGAAAACGCCTGAAGAAGACAAAGAAATGTCGAAACGTCGCGAAAAGAAGCTAAATAGAAACACAAGAGACAGCAAAAATAAAGACAAACATAATTCTAATTAGTAGAGTGTAAGGGAAAGAACATAAGGGGTGCCTAAAACTAAGTTGAGTTTTTTAGTTAATGTAAGGCACACGACTCAAGGGGCAGGATGGCCAGTGCCTTCCCAGCCTTCCACCTGGAAGGTTGGCTCTCTCCCCACACCTACCCTAAGGCCTGAGGAAGACCTATATAGGTCGAAACGTTGCACATTAGGTACACCAAGTTCATTTAAATTAGTTAATTAAAAATTGGTTAAAAATCTAAAAAAAATTTTTTTTGAATTTTATTTTTTTATTTTTTTATTTTTTTATCTTTATCTTTTCATTAAAAAATAAATAAAAAAATCACAAAAAAATTAATAATAACTTCATAGTATATAAAAATAAAAACATATAGAGATTATAAATACATAAAAAATAATTCATATATTATTGTTTAAGAAATAAAGCTGCCTGAGAGAAAGATAAAAAAGAAATGTGGCAAAATACCTGGGAAGTGGTTGGGCATAGAGGGAGACGGGAAGAACGTCCCTTTGCCCACCAACAGTGGGATGGAGGTTGGAGGAGGAAGGCCCGTGCCACCCCTGTCTTCTACGGAAGGCAGGCTAAGCCCTTCTTCCCTAACCCTACCCTTTTTTTTGTTTTTGCCTCCGGAGAGATTTTTTTGCGGCGCTAGTGGCTCGCGTTTTTCGTAAAGTAGGCAGACAGGAAGGAGGGTGAGGAGAGGGGGGGAAGACATGCGGTAAAGGTCGTCGGGACCGGGAGTCGAACCCGCGACGCCCGCGTCGAGGACTAAGGCCTCCAAACGTGGGGCGTGCTAACCCCCTGCGCCACCACTGCGCGCCCCACAAACAAGTTTAAAGACAACAAGGGGGAACCAGTGAGTGAGAACACAGGGAGACAGAGACCAGTTAGATTTAAACCATTTTTATTCCCAGCAGACACCAAAGGAATAAAAAGTTCTGTTCTCTTTAGCTAGAATCTGTAAAATAGTTAAAAAATGTCCTCAGTCCAAAGTAAACTTGGTCTCCAGTTGGAATCAGGGCAGCCAGAACCTGGAGGAGGAACCCTTTGGTTCGCCTCCACCACATCTGGAACCTGCTGCGGTCCACTCCGTGTGCCTCGCTCGCCGCTGTGCTGCAGCCCTGCAGATACAAAAAACTGCTGGCCAGAACCGCTGCACATAAACAGCCGATCTCTTTTGCAACCCTCCCATCGCGGCTGACCCACAGACTCAGTGGAAACCGGAACTCACAGATGAGGGCAGAGTTCCTCCTCTGTCCCGCTGTCAATCCAACATGTTGTTTTCCACTGATGGCTGTTTCTGCTGCGGAGACGATCCAAGCCACCTGATCAGTCTGCCTTCCTTCACTTGATGATCGCAGGCTTCTCCGTTCTGCCACACCTGGCTGCTGTCTTCTCCCTAACAATATAGCATGCAGTGACAAAATCAATACAAAAATTATGCACGGTAGATTAAATTATTTTAAAAAGTCACACTGTGGGCCTGCCATGGTGGCGTAGTGGTTAGCATGACCCATATTTTTTGGAGGCCTTGAGTCCTCGCCGCGGCCGTCGCGGGTTCGACTCCCGGACCCGACGATATTTACTGCATGTCTTCCCTCCTCTCCTTCCCTGTTTCCTGTCAGCCTACTGTCATATAAGGGGCACTAGAGCCCACAAAAGACCCCCTGGAGGGGTAAAAAAATAAATTAAAAAAACAAAGTCACACTTTAAAAATAAAAGCAAATTTCCAGTGTGACACTTTTTAAAAATGTTTTATTGGCTTTAGTTGCCTTTATTTGATAGTGAATTAGCAGGAAAGTGGGTAAAGAGAGAAGGAGAAAGAAATTAATTAATTAATTCCAAATTAATTTCCCAGGACCTAAATTATTTTGATAAAGAATTTAAATTTATTAAAACCATACCTAACCTAAACATAGAAGAGATAAAAGCACTAAAAAATAAATGATGAATAACAACATTGTGATAAAACCTGCTGATAAAGGCAGCTCCATAGTCATTATGGACAGGGAGCAGTATCTGTGGGAGGGATACAAATAATTACATAATGCAACATGTAACGGATAGACTATTTAAAGTAAATTAAGAATTTTCTAAATTAAGTATGACATAGATTATTTATGGATGTTTGTCTGTTTTGATAAGTATTTTTGTTGTTTTGTTTGATGGTATTTGCACTTTGTAATGTGTTGGGGTTTTTTGTTGTTGTACCTCTTGGGCTGCCGTAATTAATGAGGGCGGGCCCTTTAAAGGCAGGTAGAATCTCATGTCAATCAACGACTTGAACTGTCAAGCTGAGTAGCGTGCAGAAATCAAGTGTTCCCCAGTGAAAGCAGCGAGGTACGTTTTGTTTTGTTGTTTGTATTGTAAGTTTAAGTTTGTATTTTAATATTTGTATATGTTTTAGTTTTCACGGTGACTGTGGTGACGAATCACCCGAAGAAAAATAAAAACGCTAAATTCACCCGTCGAGACTGGCTGGATAAATTCAACTGCTACACAACATATTAGAAAAAATTAGACTCTCCAATTTATATAACTACGGCCCCCCTACTAACCAAAAGTCTAGATGATTTACATAAAAAGAAATGTATTAATGCAAAACAAAAATCTTACCTGCGTGGCTCCCCTGAACCTAGAGCCAGGAGGTTTTATCTGCTCCCAAAGATCCATAAGGAACCGGAAAAGTGGAGCAAAGCTCATGAGATCCCTCCCAGCAGACCTATTGTCTCAGACTGTGGCAGCGAGACACATTACACAGCAGAGTTTATCGATCATTATTTATATCCTCTATCTATGCTACACAAAAGCTACATCAATGATACTTATGATTTTGTTGAAAAAATCAAATTAATTTCTCTACCTCAGGACTCTATTCTATTTACCACATCAACAGTTTGTACAGCAATATTGATATAGATGAAGGAATAAATTGTATTAAAAACATATTTTTTGGGGCGTGCCGTGGTGGCGTAGTGGTTGGCGCGACCCATATTTGGAGGCCTTGAGTCCTCAACGCGGCCGTCGCGGGTTCGACTCCCGGACCCGGCGACATTTTCCGCATGTCTTCCCCGCTCTCCTTCCCCATTCCTGTCAGCCTACTTTCGTAAAAGGGACACTAGAGCCCACAAAAGAGCCCCTGGAGGGGTAAAACAAAAAGAAACATATTTTTGAAATATTCCAATTCGAGGAGGCCAGATCGAGAACTCATACAATTGTTAGAGATACATTTAAAAAGAAATGACTTTATATTCAATGGCCAATATTTCTTACAGATTAAGGGTACAGTCATGGGTAAAAAATTTGCACCGGCCTATGCCAACATTCTCATGGCTGAGTGGGAGGCTGGGGCCCTTAGTACGTGCAGGAGGGCACCCCTGCACTACTATCGGTACCTGGATGACATCTGGGGGGTCTGGACTCATTCTGAAGCAGAATTTCAGGAATTCCTCCAGCACTTGAATACACATAACCCATCTATTACTGTAAAGTCCACTACCAGCGTTAAAGCGGTCGACTTTCTGGACACCACCACATACAAGGGACAAGATTTTGACACAACACATAAATTGGACATTAAAGTTTTCTTTAAACCTACAGACACACATGCTCTGCTATTCAAGACTAGTTACCATCCAAGGCACACTTATGCTGGCTTAATCAAATCACAACTCCTCAGATTTCATAGGATTTGCACACAGAAAACAGACTTTGAGGAGGCAACTAGAACGCTGTTTTCTGCTCTTCATAAGAGAGGATATTCCAGGTCTTTCCTGAGAGCAGGCAGGAAAAACTTCCTTGAGTCCAGACCCCCCGATTCATCTCCGATGATCCCTCTGATCACAACATTCTCCTCCTCAGCAGGAAAATTAGTTTACAATATCAAATAGAATTTTACTAAATTCCAATCTGACACTTCTTTGCTTCAAAATTATAGACTAATTGCGGCCTACAAAAGGAATAAAAACCCGAGGCATTTCCTTGTCCATGCTGAGGTCAGAGCTCTGAAGACACCTGTTGGGAACCGGGGTTTTTGGTCTTCTTTTGTGGGGGGCAGGGGGGGTCAGTTCACCTGCTGCTTCATCCTTCATCTACCAGATGGCGTCAGATCCTGCACTCCTGTGCCCGCTGTTCAGCGCACCTGTGTTTCATCATTCCATTATCCTGGAGCTTAACCCTCTATGGCATGGCGTTGCCCTCAGGCAACAAACCACATATCTGTACCTCACATTGCTCCTTTATTTTATTTTTTGGGGGGCATGATTTAAAGTACCACCAGACATATTTTTGTCCAAAAAAAAAGTTTTGTTATGAATATAGATTTTGTTTGATTTGTATTTCATTTCTCATAATCACTGTAGAAACCCTTGGTGTTCTAGACCAATGTTGCCCTGAGGCAACAAACCCAAATCTGGTTCCAGGAGGTGTCAGAGTCCGATTTTATGATTGACATGTAATTAGGGACCACCAAGCTCCCAAAGAATGCAGGAAAAAAGTTTGTCCCCCAAAAAATAAAAAGTCATGCCATAGAGGGTTAAGAGGAGCAGACTGCCAGCACTTCAGCGCCCGAGTGTTTGCCAGTAATGGTACTCTGAGCCCCCCTGAGATAATGCTCTGTCTTTTCCTGAGAAGTGACTCTTAGTAATTTACTCTTGTTGCCTCCCTCTCTCAGGTGTTTCCTCGTGACACCGTGGATACTCCCTGTGAAGACCTTGTTCTGGCTTTCTGGATTTTCCCCCCTCGTGATGCCGTGGATCGTCACCCACTGGTTGGCTGAGTCTCACCTTCACTTCTTCGGATTGATCATAAACTGTTCCAGGATTCCCCAGCTCCTCAGGACCGCTCCTCTGTCTTCCTCCACACCTGATCTTACCTGTCCGCCCTCCACCGCAGCCTCCACATATTCACCCGGATCATCTCAAAGACACACGCAAAGGAACCAAAACCCCGAACCCGCAGTCTCCTCTCTCCTTGACGGAAATTATCATCACAACAAGTAAGATCAGTGTAATTTATCTCGCAGTTCCCATTTCTGACTACCACAAACTCACCATTACCTTTTGCTGTTCTTTAGTGCGCAGACAACTCCGTGAGCGTGACCCAAGGATCAGATTCTCTCAACCAATCTGTTGATATTGTTTAAATAAACATTATTTAACTAATTCCTGTTCTCCTGGTGTTCTGCATGTAGGTAAAGAAGCTGGAACCCAACATGACAAAACCAAAGGTCAGGGTGGATTCTACAATCAGATGCAGTGGGTACATAGCAAGTTTAACACAATTTTAAAATCAGACCAATCAGGAAACTCCAAATAAAAAAATTGTGTTTATTTGATAACCTGCCTAATTTGTAAGATCAATTATGTGGGTGAGACGGGGAACAGCCTCCTTACCCACTTCACCCAGCACAGATGTAACATTCAAAAACAAAAACACACATGTACCCTTAGTGCAGCAATTCATACGCCACGGTTGGGATGCAGTTTCAGCCCTGGTGCTGAAATGCAACCCAGCCTGGTCTTCAGCCCAGAGGAGAAGGGCTGAAAGAATCTGGATCCACAGGCTGGAAACACAGATCCCCAGGGGTCTGAATGAGAGGTAGGCTTCACATGGGGGGCTCCTGGCAGGATGTGTCTGTGCATCGGGGGAAAAGGGGGAGTGGAGAAGTGGAGAACCCTGAACCCAACCCTTACACTCAATCCACCCACGACACGCTCCACCGCCAACTCCCAGCTGCAGTGCAAAAGAAAGAAAGTGGCCTGTGTATGCAGTGTCATGATATGTGGCAAAGGTGGTGAGGCAGAACGCAGCGGACCCAGGTTAAAATGATGAAGAATGATGATTTTAATTATAAGCATAGAAAATTTTTAAAGCTGAGCTGAGTTCCTTCCAAAAAACTGAGTTTAAAAATTAAAAGGAGAGAAAATCAGTTTAAAAACTGACTTTTAAAGCCAATTCCTTGTGAGCAGAGCAGCATCAAGGCAAAACTCCTTCATCCAACAGAAACTCTGAGACAAGATTTTAAAGCTGAGCTGATTCATTTCAAAAATGAAGTTCAAAAACAAATAAAAATGGAATAATATCTGGTTGAGGTAAGAGGCCACTGAGGTTAGGGTTAAGTCTCAGCTAGACGGGACGTTCCTAGCCAGACTTTGTCTAGACTGAAAAATGAATGGGAGTCTATGACTGTCAGAAAGTGTGGTGTAGAGGTGGTGAGGCAGACGCTGTAGACCCAGGAAGATGAATAATGGAGGTTTTTAATGCAGAATGAAGTCTAAACAGTCCAAAACTAGTCCAAAAATACAGGCAGCAAGACTGAGCGGAAGCCAGGGCTCAACGCCGGTAGCAACTGATTAATGAATGGACACACGAAGGACTGAGCGCACATGAGACGAGGACCCGACAAAGACACAGACACACAGGTGACACTAAATAGACAGGAGGGTAATCAGGGAATAAGAAACACCTGGGAGTAATCAAAGGAAGGACAGGACAACACGAAGACTCAGGGAAACAGAAAACTCTAAATAAATACACAGAAAAACACAAAACATGACAATGAGTTATATGAAGGTAGTGGGCTTGGACCACCAAACATGGTGGGCACCTGCAGAGGGCTGGAGGGAGAATACTTGCCAAGTTTGGTCAAATGAGCACTTATACTTCTTGTAGTTCACCAATTTTCCCTTCTGTGCACCACCCAGGTCCGTTTACCAGTTTCAGGACCCAACCAGAACCCCTCAGTGTTATTACCTTGAGAAATAATGAGATTTGGTTAAATATAAAACAGGCTTTATTGCTGAAAATGATCAGATGTTACAAGTCATACAAATAGAACAGGAACAGAGTTACCTTTACCGTCCAGCGCTGGGCGTCACTTAGCTGACCTTAGGGATGACATGACACCAAGTGAAGCAAAGATTGTAGCATTAGTTTAGCTATCATTCTGTACCCTCCATAAAGGTAGTTATTCAATTTGTTTGTTTATGTATGACTGTGGCAGTCTTATGTGATATGGTTATGTAAGCAGCAGCAGTGTGTGTGTGAGCAGATAAAAACGACATAGACAAAAGACATAGAATCCATAACATATTTTCTGAGATATTTTGAGTGATCAATTTTTCAAATGAATGGTAATCAATCATAGAAAGGCAATGGAATAAGCCACGGCCATCAAACTGGGTGGGTATGTGGGGCCCCTTCGATAGACTTTCACTTACAGTTTTTGAGATACTTCAAGTGAGCAATTTGCATTTGGTTATGATGCACTATACAGAAAGTAGAAAGAGCCAGCATAAGTTACAAACTTTGGTACATTCTGGTTAATCAGACAGATTGTATATTCAGTAAGGGAGATTTATCTTAATGTGATAATTGATGAAAACTGGCATTTATAGTTAAATAAATGCAGGGACGTGCTGTGGTGGCGCAGCGGGTTAGCACGCCCCACGTTTGGAGGCCTTAGTCCTCGACGCGGACATCGCGGGTTCGACTCCCGGTCCCGACGACCTTTGCCGCATGTCTTCCCCCCTCTCCTCACCCTCCTTCTTGTCTGCCTACTGTTGAAAAAATATGAGCCACTAGCGCCGCAAAAACTCTTCAGAGAAAAAAATGGGAAAAAAATAAATGCCCCCGCTGCTTTTCATTACTGATTTATATTCTTTCAAAGAGTAAACAAAGACAATAGAAGAATGATTTATTTAAAAATGCTAATATTTATTATCTGCTTGGCAGAAATCTTGCTTCTCAACCAATTAGAACAGAGGCAGCACCTACTATCTAGTTGCATGGAGGTCCATCTGCATCAAGGATAAAAACAATACACTTAGGGCCTGAACATAAAAGATCCCAAATAAAGAGCATTAACTTGCTTTTGCAAAGGAAATTGCATATGGATATGTTACAGGTGATCTACAAAGATTGTGTGCATAATTGATTATAGGTGCAAAAGTGGTGTAGACCATCCTATTTAAATGAAGATTCTGCATATGTTAACGGAGAGTGGCGTTATGGACAGTGTAGGAGAACGGAGTGGCCATAAAAGTAATGTGAAGTTAAAAACCATGGAGTTATAAGAAAAACAACACCACAGGCTTAATAATAATAATAATAATAATGCACTTTATTGAAATAAGTAACAACACAACAGTGAAAACATTTAAAAATCCATCATAATTAAAGCTGTATACATCTGTATTTATTTACCTAAGCCAGCTCAATCAATTCTATTCAACAGTTTGCACATAGTGGAATTGATGCAGAATGAGGTAATCCTGCAGCTCCAAATTAGCATTTCTGGATGACGTTTATCTATATTTAACACTAAATATATAAATTTAAGTATTTTATATAAAGGAGGTGTTGAATAGATAGGACAAGTAATCTAGGGAGATAAATTAAAATACAAGATTACTTATTTTATAATCATCAATAAATCAAAATACTAAATTACTTATGTCCCCCAGGTTTTATGATACGTTTTCTGCATTTTCTGAAAGATCTCACCAATTTATGCTAGTTTTCACAACAATATCAGAGTGGAGGCTTAGTCTAAGAGTCAAAGTCAGTGTACAATGTGGGAGCACAGTCTTCAAGAAATATCATTTCCCAAGTCTGTCTCTTGCAACACTGTCCACAGACATGTCAGTTGCACCTCCCTTTCCAACATGCTAAATATAGAAACCAAAACAAATCCCCAATTTGCTTTTGTTTCAATAAATCACTTTGTGGGTGGTAAATCATTAGATTTTTCAAAACCTCTGCCCAATCTTTTGTACATTATGATGCTCTGAATATGTTCTGCACACTCATGAAAGCATGCATGCTAAATAGTAATTTTGCTGACACAATCTTAGTTGTACCTGTAAATCAGGTGTGTGTGCTAACAAGTTTGGATCTATTAAAAATTAAGGCCCCAAGTTAGTTTTAAAACAGAAAATATAAAGGTAATTTTGGAAATATTTAGCTAATTTGTCTCTTACTAAATATCAGCAATGCAGTAGATACTTCAAGGTCCAGGAAGTACTGTGCTGTGCATTTTAGACTTGTGTGGTACCAGTGAATTCTGCAGCAGTGTAAAAAGGCATGCCTTCTTTTTTTAGTGCAAAATGTAATGAAGAAAACTTCATGTAAACCTAATCTTGGTAGATTTTCCATAAACTGTTCTTGAATTTATAAAGATGATCTGACTAGAACACCAGTCTGAGAAACAATGGAACTGAGTATTTGGTGCTTACAAACACAAGGTCTAGATACATTTTCCAATACAGCCACAAAGAACAGTGAAATGGGTCAGTTGTGCCGTGGTCTGATGCA
>JAXBVF010000108.1:0-36984 GCA_036418095.1 Xiphophorus birchmanni
GACTGTTATGAAGTTTGAAATGAACTTTGAAATGAAGTTTAACAAAAATTCCAAAATAAAAGCCTTTAATATTCTTACATCAACTACTTGCGTTTTCAGCATTATATAACTGATTTAACCCAATGACTGTTACACATGGGATTAGTTTGGACTTTTGAAATGAAGCATAATAATAATTTCAAAATAAAAGCCTTGAATATTTTTACATCAACTACTTGCATTTTGAGCATTTTATAACTATTTTAACCCAATGACTATTACGCAGGGGATTAATTTGGCCCTTTGACATGAAGCGTAACATTTCAAAATAAAAGCCTTGAATATTTTTACATCAGCTGCTTGTGTTTTGAGCATTGTATAACTCTTTTAACCCAAGGACTATTACGCATGGGATTAGTTTGGCCCTTTCAAATGAAGTTTAACAAAACTTCCAAAATAAAAGCCTTGAAAAAATTTTAAGTCGTACCGAATGGTGCGCGTCCGCCTCGCTTAACGTTCTTGCGGTTCTCCGCGTGCCACTGATTACGTCGCGGCGTTCTTTAGCGTCGACGCCGATTTGTGGCGTGACGACGACGGGCCCGAACCCGAGGGGCGCGCCTCGGCAGGCCCCGGCTAAATTTCTTCCGAAATTTTCTAGTTGGGGCCTGCCATGCAAATGGCAGGAACCTATTACTATTGTCGGAGAGAAGTGTCTCTTTACGTATTATTATTCTTTATTTTTCTTCCGTAACCGTTAATGCGGCTCATACCGCTTGGTGCACACCTACAAATGAGGTATCAAAATGTGCAGAAAATTCACGCCATTGGAGCTATTATTTCTGGTGGGATTTGCGCTTAACGTGGCGACATAATTCGCAAAAAACTACGAAAAAAACCCCATTATAAGTCAATGGGAAAAATCCTAGAAATACCCTATTTTTGAGGATTTGCTGTGTCGTCACAAATTCACCTAGAAATGCCATTCAAATTTCATTTTGTAGATACGTCTGTGATCTCTTCGAAAGTGAAGACGGCTCGTCGATACCAGTTACGGTTTGTCCACAATTTGCCTCTAAGCGACCCAAAGTTTGTCATTTTTGCTCAAATTAGAGTGACAGCAGACCTCGGTTCAGATATGGGCACAACATTTCTTTCTCTCATCGCTGTAAATGCTCTGAGTGAGGTACAGATATGAATTTCGGGACTATCGCAGAAGACACATTGAACTGTCATACGCTCGAAACGCTTTTCGAATATGTATTACGGTTCCCGAACAGGAAGGATTTGTTTCCAATGCTTCTTTTCAGTAAAACGTGTTTGCTCAAACACACATTTCTGTGTTTGACAGCTCAGAGCTCAGAGCTCACACCCTGCTGTGAGACCATTATTTACCATAGCAACGGCACTCAAGAGGCTATTGGCTGGTGGTTAGTACTACAAATTCACATCATTGTAGTTCTATCTATCCTCAGTTGAAACAGATCAGGACTGAACTGGCCTTTAGAACTAATTGCTGCTATGGGCTGTATATAACTGATTTAACTCAGTAACTGTTACACATGGTATTACTTTGGACCTTTGAAATGAAGTTTAACAAAAATTTCAAAATAAAAGCCTTGAATATTTTTACATCAACTACTTGCATTTTGAGCATTTTATAACTGATTTAACCCAATGACTGTTACGCATGGTATTAGTTTGTCCCTTTGAAATGAAGCATACTGAAAATTTCAAAATAAAAGCCTTGAATATTTTTTCATGACGTAATTGCTCTTTTTGGCTTTATTTGACTTTTTCATCCAAAGCACTCTTACACGTGGTATTAGTTCAGAACTTTGAAATGAAGCATACTGAAAATTTCAAAATAAAAGCCTTGAATATTTTTACATCATGTAATTGCTCTTTTTGGCTTTATTTGACTTTTTCATCCAAAGCACTGTTACACGTGGTATTAGTTTGGCCCTTTGAAATGAAGCATACTGAAAATTTCAAAATAAAAGCCTTGAATATTTTTACATCATGTAATTGCTCTTTTTGGCTTTATTTGACTTTTTCATCCAAAGCACTCTTACACGTGGTATTAGTTTGGCCCTTTGAAATGAAGCTTAGCCAAAATTTCAAAATAAAAGCCTTGAATATTTTTACATGACGTAATTGCTCTTTTTGGCTTTATTTGACTGATTTAACCAAATGAATATTAGACATGGTATTAGTTTGGCCTTTTGTTTGGCCCTTTGAAATAAAGCTTAACAAAAATTTCAAAATAAAACACTTGAGAAGTTTTACATCATGTAATTGCGCTTGTTGGCTTTATGTGACTTTTTTATCCAAAGCACTGTTACACATCGGAATAGTTTGGCCCTCTGAACTTGCCTTTAGAACTAATTGCTGCTATGGGCTGTATATAACTGATTTAACTCAGTAACTGTTACACATGGGATTAGTTTGGACAGTGGAAAAACTAAAATAGACTGTTTTGCATGAGCAGCAGATAGATCCTCTATTGAAATGGGGATACAGGGAAAGAGGTACTGTGCTGCGGTGCGTTATCCAAGTACTCCTTTTTGGTTGTTTCCATATGCACATGTTGATCTAGAAGTTTATAACAAAATGCAAGTTAATAAAGATAATAACTGGGTAAGTTTTCTAAATGATAGAATTAAGAATATGTATAAATCCTTTATAGTTATATATACAGATGGTTCAAAAGATTTAGTTTCAAATAAAACAGGATTTGCTTATTCTATTCCTGAACTAGATATATTTATGAAACAAAGAACATCTTACCATTTAGCTGTTTACACACTGGAAATGTTTGCAATACTGATGGCCTTACAGTGGGTAGAGCAAAATAAAATTGGAAAAGTACTTATATGTTCAGATTCATTCTCAACACTAATGTCTATTTTAAATACAGTATCTCATCTGAAATTCGTATGGAGTTAGTATACGAGATTTATGAAGTTATATTTAGAACGAAACTAACTCAAAAAGAGATTAGGTTTATGTGGATACCAGCTCATAAAGATATAGCAGGAAATGAAATGGTAGATCATTTAGCTAAGGTGTCCTTAAAACAAAGTACAATTATGGAGATAAAGTATTGTAAGTCTGACATAAATTCAATTATTAAGAGCAAAATTACATCTGAATGGCAACAATTGTGGGAAGAAGGAACTAAAGGTCATCATTTATTTCATATACAAAAGAATGTAGGGAATATGGAAATAATGGGAGAAAATTGAAAAGAGCAAGTAGTAATGAAAAGACTTTGCCTTGGACATACTGGATTAAATAAAACTTTACATTTGATTGGTAAAAATCCAACAGGTAGATGTGAGTGTGGTATGGATATGGAAACAGTAGAACATGTAATAATTAATTGTGGAAAATATACAGCAAGTAGAGAGAAGCTAAAACAATAAATTAGGAAATATGATATAGAGAAATTTAAACTCAATAAGATATTAATTAAACACAAAATAAATAAAGCGGTTATTACATTTTTGAAGGTAACAGGATTATATGTAAGAATTTAGATTGGGGGAGATGCTGTCGTACACACTCCAGCCAGTAGATGGCGATAATACATATTAACGTTAGATGTCACCCGCCGCTAGAAATCACAAGCAAGAAGAAGAAGGACCTTTCTGCTTCCGAATCTGCTTGGTAAAGGTAAGACGTGTTTGTGTTCTGTCCATAAAATATACTATTTCAATGTTTAATTTAATTACTATATTATTAGAACTGCTTACAGCTGTTAAATGTAATGTGTTCCTTAAGAAATGTGATAGATTTTAAAAGTTTGACTGCTGTGGAATATTTTGTTGTGGCTCTGATAGCGTAGCTGCTAGCTTGATGGAATATTTTTTCCACGACAAAAACCGGAACCACAATGTGTTCACATATTAGCAATTTGCTAACTGGCTTTCGTGAAAGCTGTTAGACTATAAAATCTCTGTTAACATCCAGCTCATCAGCTGAAATAAGGCAATGTTGTTTTACCTCAACCTAGAGCTATTGTGACTTGCAGAAATGGCCAAAAATAACCGGAACTAGCATATTAAGCTACTTCACTGACTCAGTTGCTTCGGATACAGATGCTCTCAGCTGCCGTCTTGTGCCGACAGTGAAAAACAGCAGAACTACATAATATTAGCTTGGTATGATGTAAATTATAATTTAGAGAACACAAAATGCTTTATGTGTACTACTGTGATTGTATGGACAAAGAGCGACCTTAAGAAAACCCGCAGCCGCAGAAACTGAGTCAGTGAAGTAGCTAACTATGCTAGCTCAGGTTATTTGCGGTCATTTCTTCAAGTTGCCATCCCTCCCCGAATAACTGTGGTGTGTGATAAAACAGTATTGCCACATATTGCTACGTTTAAGCTGTGAAAGGTCCCACATATTTTGTAGTGTAACACTCTGAAGAAAGCCAGTTAGCAAGTTGTTAACATGTAAACACGTGCGCGGAAGTAACGCTATAAATCACACAAAGCATCATGGGAGCTAGAAATTTGCTGGAAAGAAAATGTTTTAGACCCACAGGAAGCTAATTAAGTGCTGCAGTGTTTTTAAGTCTCGTAATTTTGTTTGTATCTTCAGATATGACATCTCTGTTTTTTAAGTATATTTTTAACCAAGTTGTAAAGTGTACTTATGTTTGCACCAGTTGTGAAAAATATATTGGCCTTGTTTAGAAACCTTAGAACAGTTTTAACTTTATTCTTGTATTTCAGAAAAAAAATATTAACCTATTTTGAAAATATATATATATTTTTACGGTCCTTTTTTAATTGAAATGTATTTTGCTTGTATTTACAGCTTCTCTCTTCTGCGAGACTTTGTGATTTGGACGTTTTCCACTGCTGCCTGCTACGCATCTCACCTCTGCATCATCACACCATCTTATTAATTCACTTATACTGATACCTGTTGATCCTACAGAGATATATTTTATTTAGATATTAAGAAAAGCACATAGTAACATTGAGTTAAAAGCATTCACAAACACATTTAATATTGTTTGAATAACCAACTCCCCCCACCCCCAGGTTTCTTCTTTTTTTTCATTCTGCTGTTACAGAATGCCACGTAGAGGACGACGCTCTGAGGCTGCCAAGGTGAGATGGAGGAAGCTGGAGATTGTGCCGGTCGACGCAAAGGTATAACAATTAAACATTGAAGTACTTGTTTTTGTCTAACTGTAGTTCTTAATGTAGTTTAGACTTTAAGCATGATTATAATAGTTTCTGTGTTTACAGGCTGGGACACCATCGCTCACAACCAGCGCTTGGAACCCGACTCGGTCTCCGCCAAAGAAGGTATGGCTGTTATTTTAAATTTTAGTAACTTACTGTTGGATGATAACAATTATTTCCTTTACTAATTTTACTTATCTCTTTAGATCTCCCCACTGCTGGAGGGTGGCCTGCCCAACCAGGTATGTTCATGACAAGTTCAGGATCATTTATTTAGAATAACCAAAACAAGTTATGTTTGTAGTTAATCTATAGATTTTTTAAATTACTCTTTTGCAGATGTTGCCTCCCGTGGTGCGTCAGGAGGAGCCCCGTGTGCCACCGACCTCTCCTGGGTTACGTATGTAGATAAAATCTTTGTTGTTAAATTTGCAGCTGCATGAAAGCCTAATCTTGATAACTAAACGTTTCTAAACAGGCCGTGGGACGGGGCGTCGCCATCGGGTGGAGACGTGGCCAGCCTCCCGGGTGACCAGACGGAGCTGCAAGTTGGTTCTGCCTACTGCCGGGGCTCTGGAGAAGAAGGTATTTTTTTTTGTATACCTCGTATACAAATTTTGGTTTGAATGACAAAAATTCTATAAGCGAACTTTAATGTTTGTTTTTATTTTTCAGTTTGCTCTTTTGGTTGGTGATTCCCATCTGCGTGCTATTGTGGATGGGTATTCTACCATGCCAAAGGGCGACTTCTCGTTAGGGGTGCTTGCATCCCCCGGTGCCTCTGCGGAAGAGTTGAAGCTTGAGGTGCTGGATGCAGTTCTGCCTCGGCCCCCCGAGGTGATCTGTCTTCTGGCCCCAAGTAACAACTTAACCGCCAGCAGGACCTTCGTGGAGGCCGGAGCGGCGTTTGACGCTTTGTTGAGTACCGTCTGCAACCTCTCTGCTAATGTAAGTAGAACATCCACTGCATTTATCCATGATCAAATATATCAGAAAAGTTGGCGTATATTAATTTTGTTCCTTTATTTGGTTTGAAATTTAAAGGTGGTCGTTGTGGACTTTCCACCGCGCCTTTGCGTGGAGGACAGTGTGCAACAGCTGCTGCGGCAGGAGTTTCAACGTGTGGCTGCTCAGAGAAGTAAGTGACGTACACAATTTGTGTTTAGACTAAAACTTCAGCAAATTTACATTTTATAGTTTTCAGGGTTCAGATCTATGAAAAAATAATTTATTTTTCCTTCCGTATGTAATTTATCTCAAATTAGAACATCGTTAGTGTGACTGAAAATAAGAATGCATTTTTTTTTTTCTGTCAAGCTGTTCGGTACTTGCCTGTTACTGAACACTTCCCGTTGAGCAACCTGGCCTTGTGGAGCAGGGATGGCGTAAGTTGAATTGATTTTTATAATTGTATTGTAAAAACGTTATTTAGGCATACTGTATTTGATAAAATGTGTTTATAATTGTAGGTTCACCTGAGCGACCATCCTGGGATGGAGGTCCTTGCTCAGTTGCTTGAGGCGGCGGTCTGCTCGCAACTTGAGTTAAGTGCACCGAAATCTCCTGCTCCTGTGATGTTGGCTCCTCCCCCCCTTGGGACGGCTTCCCCCCCCCCGGTGAGACGTCCCCTGCCCCAGCTGGTTGTGGTTAGCGAGGTGGCTGCTCCGCGTCGTTCAGAGTCCTCCGCCTGGACTGTGGTTGGTGGTGGTCGGAAGGTACTGGATACATGCTTATTTGATTTAATGAAAATTTTGCAAGTGTATATTTCAATGTGTAAATTTCACTTCTTAACATGTTTATTTTGTGTCCGCCTCCCTGATTGTCCATTTCAACTTTTCTTTAAAGTGCAGATTATAAAGTAAATGGAACTTGATTTTACAGGGAGACCTGCTGGACTCTTCCATCCCCCTGAATCCTGTGTGCTTCAGCCCAGCGTTGCTGGAGGAGATGGATCGGATCGTTCCTGCGTCTGGCCTTGAAACTACGCTACCTGCATGTTCTCCGAAGGGGAAAAAGGTATTTTATTTAATTTTAAAAAATATAATCATTTGAATTTGATGTGCTATAGTTTGTTGTAACAACTATATAATTTCTTCTATTTTTCTTATTAGAAGGCGAGTGCGAAGCGTCATGCGATTTCCGATCCCTACAAGCTGAATCCAGTGGAGCAGCAGGTATGACACCGTTTCAGAAAATATATCAGACTTTTAGATAGTGAAATGTACAGTATATGTTCACTTTGCACAAAAAAGGATAGCTTCTATTGATTTATAGATGGAGGGAGCGCCGAGAGAGACCAACAGCAAAGCTCGTCGCCAGGCACAGGGTTCGGTTCCCCTGATGGACATCCAGGCCAAGTCCTCTTCCGTGGCACAGGAGGACCATTTTCAGGATGGGAGCTGCAAGGTAACTGTTTCCTATCATCTCAGTAACAACAAATGGGTGGAGCAGTGCAACGTGTTGTGGAGAGCTAATATTGTTAATTTCTGAAGTACAGACAAGTAAATTTGAGATGCACAAATATGAACATATGGCTTTATATTGAAATCCCACCCAATACTAGTGTAATAATATTATTTACCATGAAGTTACTTTATCAACATTTTATTTCAATTAATCTATTTAACAACAGAATAATTGATTACTCAATTACAAAATATATGTTTACAACAGGCCTAATTGGTGGTAGATAGTTATCAGGTGAATATTTGTATAAATACTGACTTAAATATTTTTTTATGTTACAGGCTTCTGCGCTGGAACCCAGGATCAGCGGTCCACCTGTCCTGTTGGTAAGTGCTACACATTCCCAGGCCGACAAGAGGTATGCTGCATTTTCCCGTAATCACCAGTGCACATGCATGGCACTCACATTTTTAGCTTACCACAATGAGGGGTTGCAGTTTGATGCTGTGATGCTTGATAGAGTGATTGAAAAAGGAGACCAACTTTATTCCGGCGTTAAACAGCAACTGATCAGTGATGGAACATTTCGTGACAATCACTTGACGTTTGAACAGATGCCTGACCATGTACTGACAGATAGGAACATCTATGCAGTACACACAACTGGTTTACAGGTAGGTCATGTTTTTGCTCGTAGCAGGAGCACTGAAGGATCTAGACGATTGGGTTTGCATCTTGCCCTGCAACTGGAATGTCTGTCGGAAAATGTCACCCATGCTTTCCTTTTGGTGACTCCAGAGTGCATTGCAGTTTTCAGGGACAGAAGCGGTCGGTTTGGAGTTTTTGATTCCCACTCAAGAAATTCAGCAGGCCTGCCCCACCCCAGTGGAACTGCAGTAATGATGACTTTCTGCAACCTGTCTGACATGGTCAGCCATCTACTGAAGCTCTTTCGAAATCGCGGCCCCAATGCCACCTATGAGTTTGTGCCAGTAGGTTTTGAAAGGGAAAATGAAGATCATCCTCAGAAGTCGACTTTTCAGAACATTTCACCTGCAGCCACACAGGTAAGTCCAACTGCACCTGTAGCCACACAGGTAAGTCCAACTGCTTTGAAATCAGAGAGTCCGTCTGATGACGAAATGCCTCCTTGGCTTTGGGAAGTTGCAAACGTATTAGAGGAGAGACCTCCAACTGTTACAAATTTGTCAAAAGTGCCAAAAGCTAATAGAAGAAAAATTAAAAACAGGATCAAAACACAACAGAGACAGAATGTAGGAAGTAAAATGAAACAAAGTTCATCTGAAAAACAGAGATATCTGACATCTCCAACATTTAGGACCAAAAAGCTGCAGGCCTTAAAAGAACAATACATTCTTCATCAAGTACAGAGGAAAGATCAGTTAAATAATAGATATAGGACAGATGCATCTTTCCGGAAGACACGAATAAATTACATTAAGGACAGATTCAATTTTGTACGTAGCTTCAGAGACAGTCATAAAGCGCAGATGGCCGAATATATGAGGAAACGATTCACAGATGATCCGGTCTTTAGAAGCAGAAAAAAATCATACATCAGGAATCGATTCAGAGACGATCCGCTCTTTAGAAGCAAACAAAAATCATTCATCAGGAATCGATACAGAGACGATCCGGTCTTTAGAAGCAAACAAAAATCATACATCAGGAATCTATTCAGAAACGATCCGATCTTTAGAAGCAGACAAAAATCATACAACAGGAATCGATTTAGAAACAATCCAGTTTTCAGAAGCAAACAGAAAAAAACAATGCGTGAATCTATGAAGGAGAAGTATCATAGTGAGCCTGGTTATCGAGTAAAACATAATGAAAAATGTGTTGCCAACAGAAGAGACAGACTATCTAGACAAGCACTTTCCAAAAATTTAACACTGCAGCAAGCTTTGCGAATCAGAAGGAAATACAAAAGAAATGTAGGCTTCCACCTTCAAACTCCACAACCTCTGATGACTGACGAAATGAAAGCTGCAATACAAAACTTTTATAAGAACATTCAAAACGGACCAACATATGTTTGCACCGTATGTTACAGAGCTCTTTTCCCCAATCAAGTAAAGCAGTGTAAACGAGATAAGTATATCAAGAATATGCGTGTAGTAGCTGATTGTCTAACAGGTACATATGTTCATGTGTGTGGATCTGCATGTTCAACCCCATGTTCTGTACCTCAAGAGAGGATGAGGGAGTGGATCTGCTACACGTGTGACAGCCATCTAACCAGAGGAAAGATGCCATCAATTGCTGCTGTCAATAACCTTCACCTAGCTTCCGTTCCCATAGAGCTTGCGGAATTGAATGTAATTGAACGGCAATTAATTGCAAAAATTCTACCTTTTGCAAAAATTGTTTCCTTGCCCAAGGGACAGCAAAGGGCAATACATGGAGCAGTTGTCTGTGTTCCTTCTGACATGGAAACAGTCGTAAACAGTCTTCCGAGGCCCCGTGAGGAAGCCCAGCTTTTACAGGTGAAGCTAAAGAGAAAAACCAAGTACAAAGGGTACCAATACTTTTACACAGTAAACATGAAAAATGTCTTAGCTGCACTGAGAAAGCTTAAAGAGAGTCATCCAGATTACACTGATGTAAATATAAATGAAAGTGCAACATTTGAGGGTTTTCAAGAGGATCAGCCAGTTGAGGACTCAGAAGCAGAGGAGGCTGCAATGGATGCAGCCGCAGACCAGCAACCTGACCACATAGGGGCAGAGCATCAGGCACTTCGACCTGGTCTGATCTTGGACACCTGCATGCAGCCTCCTGACATAGCACAGGAAGTATTGTCATATGGAGAAGGGATTTTCAGCATTGCGCCGGCTCAGGGAAATAAACCCATCTCCTTCTTCAGTGTTCCAAGACTTGAAGCAAATGCTTATCCCGTACATTTCCCAACTGGAATAAACACATTAGATGAAGCCCGCCGTGTTGCACTTTCACCGAGTATGTATTTCAATGTACGGCTTTTCT
The DNA here is from genome assembly GCA_036418095.1 of Xiphophorus birchmanni. NCBI lineage: Eukaryota > Metazoa > Chordata > Actinopteri > Cyprinodontiformes > Poeciliidae > Xiphophorus > Xiphophorus birchmanni. The sequence continues at coordinate 10,599 of JAXBVF010000108.1, forward strand.
CAATAGATACTCGGTTTGCCAAAGACCACAGTTACCTTTTCTTTGCCCAGTTTGTTACGGAAACTCATATTGCCAATAATAGTATGTCCATTCAGAGAAGAAAAGGGAAACCAAGCACCAAAGATGGGAAAAATATTTCCAGCAAAATGCTGCAGGATAAAGAGGAGTTGGAAAAACTGATCCAGAATAAAGAGGCTACTCGCTTCATGCAACCCTTAAGAGGAACTCCAGCTTATTGGGAGAAAGGATTACGTGATTTGCACGCCATGGTGAGGCAACTTGGAAAGCCCACTTTCTTTTGCACATTCTCTGCTGCTGAAATGAGATGGCCAGAAGTCATTGAGGCCATCAAAAGTCAACATGGCGAGCAGGTAGATTTTTCTGAGCTTGACTGGAATGCAAAATGTGACATTCTTAGAAGCAACCCTGTCACCGTCATGCGCATGTTTGAAAAGAGAGTGGATGCACTGTTTAGAGACCTGATTCTTTCCCCTGCACAGCCCATTGGACCAGTTGAGGATTACTTTTATCGTGTGGAATTTCAGGCAAGGGGTTCACCACACATACATGCTGTGATATGGATTAAGGATGAACCTGAAATGGAAGACCCCTCATGTTGCGGTGAAGTCATAAAGTTCATCGATCGTTACATATCCTGTCAGTTGCCTGATGAAACCAGAGATCCAGAGCTTCACAAAATAGTTACAGAGGTTCAAATGCACAGCAAAATGCACTCAAAATCATGCAAAAAAGGTAATGTTGAATGCAGATTTGGATTCCCCAAACTACCAATGGACCACACCAGAATAACAGTACCTGTAATTGACTTTGATCTCGAAAATGATGACGGAAAAGCAATGCAAGTTAAGCAAAAAGGTAGGAGAAACTCCAAAAAATCGCGATCACCATTTGTCTCAAACCTACAAAGAGAGGCTAAGAAGATATTGAAACCAATTAGGGATTTACTGAAGGATGAAAAATCATCTTTCAGGGATTTGTCAGAGTTACTCCAGGCTTGTAATATGACCAAAGTAGAGTACAATGGCCATGTTGATGCTCTCACTTCTGGAATGGTGGTAATCATGAAACGGGATCCTAAAGATAGCTGGGTCAATGGGTATAACCCGGATCTCCTTCGTGCATGGAATGCTAACATGGACATTCAGTATGTGCTTGATGAGTATAGCTGCATTGAGTACATGATGTCCTACATAGCCAAGCCAGAGCATGAAATGGCGCAGTTCCTCAAGTCTGTTGTAGATGATTTAAAGAGAGCGAATGTTAGCGAACGCGATGAGATGAAAAAGATCATGCAGGCTTATTCAAAACAGAGAGAGGTTAGTGCTCAAGAATCCGTTGCGCGCACTTGTAGCCTACCTCTCAAAAAGTCCTCTCGTAGTGTCCTTTTTCTTCAAACAGATGAAGAGGGTGTAAAAATGAGCCTTCCGATGAGTAAACTCGTAAACATGTCCCCAGATGAAGAGAATGTGTGGATGACAGGATTGCCGGAAAAATATCTCAACAGGCCAGTAACATTAGAATTCGAACACATGTGCCTGGCAGAATTTGCGTCAGAATACCGGGTTCTATATGGTAGGCAAATTAAAGGGTCAAATGCAATTCCCCTCCTTAATGATGCAGGATACATCCAGAAAAGAACTATGGGCAAACCTGCAGTTATTAGATTTACTCGTTTTTCTGAGAAAAAAACACCCGAAAAGTTTTACAGACGGCTTCTGAAGTTGTATTTTCCTCACAGAAGAGATGAGGACCTTAAAAATGAGGAACACACAACCTACGAAGCCTTTTACAACAACGGTTTTCGTGGTAGATATCAGGTTAAACAGTATGTGGATTTCAATTGCAAAAGGTATGAAGGGCAAGGTAAGAAAATTGATAAGATTATGGAAAATCTGAAAAAGCAAGGACCGGTTCATAATGCGTGGAACACTTTTGCACCCGAGGTTGAGGTAGACCGTTTAGAATGCGCTGCTGAGCGACCACCATTGCAAGAAGATGAAGAGCAAGACCCTATTCCAGATTATGAAATTGATGTCAGCACTGTAGACATGCCAAAAATTGAAGCTCCTAAATTGAGCTCTGATTTCATCAGAAAAATGTACAGGAGTTTAAATGAGAGTCAAGCGTCCGTGTTTTACGCCATTCGCGATTGGTGTCTGAACCGCGTCTGGGGTGACAACCCAGAACCGTTCTTTTATTTCTTGACGGGAGGAGCCGGCTGTGGTAAATCTCATGTCATCAAATGTGTTTACCAGGAGGCAACCAAGCTCTTGCGCCAGCTTCCGAGACTTCTTGATATTGGTGACATGTCCAAGCCCACTGTGCTCCTCACAGCTTTTACTGGTACTGCAGCGTACAACATATCAGGGAAGACTTTACATTCCATCTTGAAACTACCCAAAAGTTTAAAACCACCATACAAGGGACTTGGAAATTCATTGGATGAAGTGAGGGCAGTTCTTTCTAATGTAGAAATCTTAATCATCGATGAAATCTCCATGGTCTCCAAAGACCTACTTGCATATGTTGACTGGAGATTTCAACAAATCAAGGGGAACAACAGATTCATGGGTGGGGTCTCTGTTTTGGCTGTGGGGGACTTCTTCCAACTTCCTCCTGTTGGACGATCAAAACCGCTTTGTGTCGCCGAGGATGGCGTGCTTGATATCTGGAATGAGAATTTCCAGATGATCAGCCTGACAGAAATCATGCGGCAGAAAGATGACCGAGCGTTTGCAGAGCTCCTGAACCGGATTCGAGTTAAAGGTAAAGCCGATTCGCTTAGTGAGGATGACAAGGCTCTTTTGATCCAAGCTGTTACTGACCCCAAAGAGTGTCCAATGGATGTTCTGCACATTTTTGCAACAAACAAACAGGTGGACACCCATAATGCAACAGTTGTGGCCTCTTTAGGTGTAGTAACAGTTGATATCGAGGCAGAGGACTACAAAAGGATTACAAAGACAGGAAACATGATTAATCTGGGCTGTTGCATAGCGGGCAACAAACGAGACTTGTCTAACAACATACAGGTTGGTTTGGGTTTTAGGGTAATGATTATAAGAAACTTGGATGTAGAGGATGGTCTCGTTAATGGAACATTTGGCACCATTGCAGATATTGTCACCAGTACGAAAGATGGAAAGAGTAGTGTAAAGTTACTTGGACTCAAACTGGACAATGCCCTCGCTGGCCACACAAAAAAGATTCAGGGTAAACCAGATGGCTTTGTTTACATTGAGAGATTTGAGGAACAGAGTAGCGTAAAGGGAGTGGTACGACGGCAATTTCCAATTAGGTTAGCCTTTGGGTGTACGGCACACAAGGTCCAAGGGATGACCATGAAGTCTGCGGTCATTTCTTTGAAGCGTATTTTTGAACCTGGAATGGCATATGTGGCCCTCAGTCGCACAACTTCCCTGGAAGGACTTAAAATCATTGATTTCGATGAAAGTAAGATCTACGCTGACGAAAATATCAGAGCAGCTATGGAATCAATGAGACCAGCATCGTTTGTGCACAACAGACCACTCTTGCATTTTCAGTCTGGTCATCAAGGTGAAACATTAACAATTGTCCACCACAATGTCGAAGGTCTTGTCTGTCACTCTGAGGACATGAAACAACATCATGAACTTATGCTGGCAGATGTCTTATGCCTAACAGAGACTCATTTATTTGGATCTTCTGTTCCAGCTTCTTGCCAAATGGAGGGCTATTCTTTCTTTTCACGGAACAGACATGTCTCCTACTCAAATAGAGTCGACATTGCTACCAAAGAGGGTGGGGGAGTAGCGACTTACTGCCGGAGTCTTCTCCAACCGCAGGAACGTAGATTCTTTAACCAGGTTACAGATCTTGAATTCAACGTTGTCAAAGTGGACACCCCAATCAGAGCCCTCATTACGACAGTTTACAGGCCACCAAGTTATGATCTTGGAACATTTTTAAGAAATCTGCAGAACCTCTTGGATGGCCTGAATTCAATGGATATTCGGCCCGTTGTCATATTGGGAGACTTCAATGAGGACCTTATTCCTCCTGGGAAAAAAGCCATTAATGAGTTGTTTAGAGCGAAAGGCTTTATGCAACTCATCTCTGATCCAACCACAGAAAAACGTACCCTCCTTGATCACATTTACATCTCCAATCCAGAATACTGTGTCCAGTCAGGTGTCTTGCAGGCTTACTACAGCTATCACAATCCTATATACTGTGTGTTAGCTTCAGTATAAGCTGCATCTATAGTGGCTTCCAAAAATAGTTATGTTCCTTGAAATCTTCCTCATCATAAGGGGTATTTTTCTTAATCTTTTCTATTAAATTCCTATGAAATATATTTGTGGTTGTAATGTAACAATATGGAACAGTTCAAGGGGTATGATTACTTTGTAAGCACTGTACATCTTAATCCTGATTTCATGAAAGGAGATTCTTTTTGGAGAAAATGTAAAGATCTTGCATCATTTTATCTGACTGTGGTTTCTTTTGTACATGCAGCAATCAGAAAGCAGTGTGGGTTGTTTTTCTCTATCATTGTTGCAGAGGGTTTGATATATATTTATTCATTGTAAAGATTTGTGAATTATGGTGTAGCTTGTGGATTTTGTTGTAGGAATAAAAATATTCTTGTACAGTTTGCAAATCTTTTCAATACTTATTTAGTTCCGTAGAAAGGAGGCTTCATAACCAGGGTTTGTATGTGCCCATGAAACTTTGTTTGAGGTTTGGGAATACGAAAGTGGCTGATCTTGAAACACTTATCGGTTCTCTGTCAGAGTAGTTGCTGGAAATATTGGACCAGGAAGCAGTAGATTAAACAATCAGTTACTACACGTATATTCTGTTCTATTTTGAAATAACAATTATGTCAAATTGGTCTTCAATCTGGCCCTGAGCATTTTCCTTATTTTTCTAATGCAGTTAGAGTAACTGTTACCCTACGAATAAGTTAATTTTTTGCAAAACTCTTTTTTTTATTCTTCACAATTTGCGTCATTCAATTAAAGCTCTCCTTGTTTCATCTCTCCCCAATCACACTGCACTTTTTACTGCTGCAGCCCCCTAGTGGTTACTTCACTAGAAGGACAAAAGTTCAACTCACTTTTCTCTTGTTGGACTCCCTCCACATACTGAGAATTTGTGTTGTTTTGATGGAATTAACCTGTTTTCTCCCAGTTTTAGTCTGTTTTTGCAGGTTGTTCCACACAAACAATCCTTGGAGACTGCTAAGAAGAGAGAGGAAACGAGACCTGGAGGTTTGGCGCATGAGATGTAGCAAATGTATCTAAATTGTAGCAACCTTAAAAGCAGTTACATTTTTGTTGTTGTTGATAATAGATGTCTATTGATGGAATGACTTGCTTATTTTTAGTGCAGGACGACCTTTGCCTAGCTCATGGACTTGGTCCCACACCCAATCTAAGGAGAAGATGGAGTTCCTGTTTCTTTAGATAGGTACATAACAAATTAAACCTAATTTTGTTTATTTTAATTTGAAATTGATGATGTTGTATATGCAAGTTTGATAGGAGGAATCCAGTTGATATATGCCCTTTTTTCTTAGGTTACATTGGTGTTTATATCTATCTTAATCATTCTTAAACCTTACTTTAAACAAAGTTTAATTTTTAGTTTATTCATTCATAAATCACATAAATGTTTAAAAATGTCATATATATTAATTTGGTTTTTGTCTGTTTTTTGTTTTTTTAATACAGTCTGTGAAGTGTCACACCAGATTCGATGCCTAAGAAGAAGTTGGGAAAAATCAAAAAGCTTTGGAGAAGCCATTCTTTTTTGCTGTTGTTGTTCTTTATAGTTTTTGATGTATGTATATATTTAAGATGGTTTCATTTATTGTATAGAGACTGCAATATGTTACATTAGATTAATTTCAAATATGTTTTCATGTATGTATATAGTTATAAAGGTTTCACATTTATAACAAGTGGATCATTGTGGCAAAGCCATAATGTTTCACTTGTGACAGTAAATCTGTCGGGCCTCACCTTGACACTCAGGAAACAACCCTGAGTGCCACACGGCCGGACAGGACACATGTAAAATAAAAAAGATAGCAATTTCTTTTTATTGCAGAGACATTAGATTTTTAAATTTATGGTATTCTTTAAATGTTGTAATTTTGGTTCATTGTAAACTTTACCTGTAAAAAGTTTGTAGAAATCTTTAACATAAGGTCAATATATATATTTTTTTAAACTGTAATATCTTGTGTGTGTGCGTTATTGAAAATTTATATTTGTCACAATCATTAGGTAAATGCTAATGAACTGCCTTCCTGCAGTTTATGAGCATTGAACTGTTACTAAACAGTTCAATGCAAGGTTCATTAGCGTTAGCATTTTAGCTTCAATAAGTTATTAGCTATTTATTTTACTTTTTAGCAATGTTTAGTATACTGAATGGAGTAAATCAATTATAGAAAATATCCTAGTGATTTCCCACATACTGATGAAAGCAATGACGCTAACATTAGCGTTTCTGCTCATTTTAGCTGATATACTTACTTTATAATACTGAATGGTGCGCGTCCGCCTCGCTTAACGTTCTTGCGGTTCTCCGCGTGCCACTGATTACGTCGCGGCGTTCTTTAGCGTCGACGCCGATTTGTGGCGCGACGACGCCGGGCCCGAACCCCCCGGGCGCGCCTCGGCAGGCCCCGGCTAAATTTCTTCCGAAATTTTCTAGTTATTATTTTTATTCTTTATTTTTCTTCCGTAACCGTTAATGCGGCTCATACCGCTGGGTGCACACCTACAAATGAGGTATCAAGACGTGCAGAAAATTCACGCCATTGGAGCTATTATTTTTGGTGGGATTTGGCCTTAACGTGGCGACATAATTCGCAAAAAACTACGAAAAAAACCCCATTATAAGTCAATGGGAAAAATCCTAGAAATACCCTATTTTTGAGGATTTTCTGTGTCGTCACAAATTCACCTAGAAATGCCATTCAAATTTCATTTTGTAGATACGTCTGTGATCTCTTCGAAAGTGAAGACGGCTCGTCGATACCAGTTACGGTTTGTCCACAATTTGCCTCTAAGCGACCCAAAGTTTCTCATTTTTCCTAAAGTTAGAGTGCTTCTCTCGCTGATTAGAGTGAGAGATCAAGACAACTTTTTCAACCCAAATCATTTTTGAAATCGCCATCACGGCCACAAATATCGCACGATTAGTATCAAAATCGGTCCTCACATTGATACGCCTGTCTGCTCCGGTAAAATGTTTTCGAAATTTATCTAGATCGTACGGTTTTCTGTCACGGTGCTTCAGAGCAAAGTGATGCGACAGGATTTTCTGAGGCTCTCAGGCTGTCTCACTGACATTTCACACCTTGGTGTGAAACTTATTTAACATAGCAACGGAACTCGAGAGCCTATTGGCTGCTGATTTGGACTACAGATTCGCATCATTGTAGTTCTATCTATCCTCAGTTGAAACAGATCAGGACTGAACTGGCCTTTAGAACTAATTGCTGCTATGGGCTGTATATAACTGATTTAACTCAGTAACTGTTACACATGGTATTAGTTTGGACTTTTGAAATGAAGCATAATAATAATTTCAAAATAAAAGCCTTGAATATTTTTACATCAACTACTTGCATTTTGAGCATTTTATAACTATTTTAACCCAATGACTATTACGCAGGGGATTAATTTGGCCCTTTGACATGAAGCGTAACATTTCAAAATAAAAGCCTTGAATATTTTTACATCAACTACTTGCGTTTTGAGCATTGTATAACTATTTTAACCCAATGACTATTACGCATGGGATTACTTTGGACCTTTCAAATGAAGTTTAACAAAACTTCCAAAATAAAAGCCTTGAAAAAATTTTAAGTCGTACCGAATGGTGCGCGTCCGCCTCGCTTAACGTTCTTGCGGTTCTCCGCGTGCCACTGATTACGTTGCAGGGTTCTTTAGCGTCGACGCCAATTTGTAGCGTGACGACGCCGGGCCCAAACCCCACGGGCGCGCCTCGGCAGGCCCCGGCTAAATTTCTTCCGAAATTTTCTAGTTGGGGCCTGCCATGCAAATGGCAGGAACCTATTACTATTGTCGGAGAGAACGGTCTCTTTAAGTATTATTATTGGGGCCTGCCATGCAAATGGCAGGAACCTATTACTATTGTCGGAGAGAAGTGTCTCTTTACGTATTATTATTCTTTATTTTTCTTCCGTAACCGTTAATGCGGCTCATACCGCTTGGTGCACACCTACAAATGAGGTATCAAAATGTGCAGAAAATTCACGACATTGGAGCTATTATTTCTGGTGGGATTTGGGCTTAACGTGGCGACATAATTCGCAAAAAACTACGAAAAAAACCCCATTATAAGTCAATGGGAAAAATCCTAGAAATACCCTATTTTTGAGGATTTGCTGTGTCGTCACAAATTCACCTAGAAATGCCATTCAAATTTCATTTTGTAGATACGTCTGTGATCTCTTCGAAAGCGAAGACGGCTCGTCGATACCAGTTACGGTTTGTCCACAATTTGCCTCTAAGCGACCCAAAGTTTGTCATTTTTGCTCAAATTAGAGTGACAGCAGACCTCGGTTCAGATATGGGCACAACATTTCTTTCTCTCATCGCTGTAAATGCTCTGAGTGAGGTACAGATATGAATTTCGGGACTATCGCAGAAGACACATTGAACTGTCATACGCTCGAAACGCTTTTCGAATATGTATTACGGTTCCCGAACAGGAAGGATTTGTTTCCAATGCTTCTTTTCAGTAAAACGTGTTTTCTCAAACACACATTTCTGTGTTTGACAGCTCAGAGCTCAGAGCTCACACCCTGCTGTGAGACCATTATTTACCATAGCAACGGCACTCAAGAGGCTATTGGCTGGTGGTTAGTACTACAAATTCACATCATTGTAGTTCTATCTATCCTCAGTTGAAACAGATCAGGACTGAACTGGCCTTTAGAACTAATTGCTGCTATGGGCTGTATATAACTGATTTAACTCAGTAACTGTTACACATGGTATTACTTTGGACCTTTGAAATGAAGTTTAACAAAAATTTCAAAATAAAAGCCTTGAATATTTTTACATCAACTACTTGCGTTTTCAGCATTATATAACTGATTTTATCCAATGACTGTTATGAAGTTTCAAATGAACTTTGAAATGAAGTTTAACAAAAACTCCAAAATAAAAGCCTTTAATATTCTTACATCAACTACTTGCGTTTTCAGCATTATATAACTGATTTAACCCAATGACTGTTACACATGGGATTACTTTGGACCTTTCAAATGAAGTTTAACAAAAATTCCAAAATAAAAGCCTTTAATATTTTTACATCAACTACTTGCGTTTTGAGCATTATATAACTGATTTTATCCAATGACTGTTATGAAGTTTGAAATGAACTTTGAAATGAAGTTTAACAAAAATTCCAAAATAAAAGCCTTTAATATTCTTACATCAACTACTTGCGTTTTCAGCATTATATAACTGATTTAACCCAATGACTGTTACACATGGGATTAGTTTGGACTTTTGAAATGAAGCATAATAATAATTTCAAAATAAAAGCCTTGAATATTTTTACATCAACTACTTGCATTTTGAGCATTTTATAACTATTTTAACCCAATGACTATTACGCAGGGGATTAATTTGGCCCTTTGACATGAAGCGTAACATTTCAAAATAAAAGCCTTGAATATTTTTACATCAGCTGCTTGTGTTTTGAGCATTGTATAACTCTTTTAACCCAAGGACTATTACGCATGGGATTAGTTTGGCCCTTTCAAATGAAGTTTAACAAAACTTCCAAAATAAAAGCCTTGAAAAAATTTTAAGTCGTACCGAATGGTGCGCGTCCGCCTCGCTTAACGTTCTTGCGGTTCTCCGCGTGCCACTGATTACGTCGCGGCGTTCTTTAGCGTCGACGCCGATTTGTGGCGTGACGACGACGGGCCCGAACCCGAGGGGCGCGCCTCGGCAGGCCCCGGCTAAATTTCTTCCGAAATTTTCTAGTTGGGGCCTGCCATGCAAATGGCAGGAACCTATTACTATTGTCGGAGAGAAGTGTCTCTTTACGTATTATTGGGGCCTGCCATGCAAATGGCAGGAACCTATTACTATTGTCGGAGAGAAGTGTCTCTTTACGTATTATTGGGGCCTGCCATGCAAAGCAATGGCAGGAACCTATTACTATTGTCGGAGAGAAGTGTCTCTTTATTATTATTATTCTGTATTTTTATTCCGTAGCCGTTAATGCGGCTCATACCGCTTGGTGCACACCTACAAATGAGGTATCAAAATGTGCAGAAAATTCACGCCATTGGAGCTATTATTTCTGGTGGGATTTGGGCTTAACGTGGCGACATAATTCGCAAAAAACTACGAAAAAAACCCCATTATAAGTCAATGGGAAAAATCCTAGAAATACCCTATTTTTGAGGATTTGCTGTGTCGTCACAAATTCACCTAGAAATGCCATTCAAATTTCATTTTGTAGATACGTCTGTGATCTCTTCGAAAGTGAAGACGGCTCGTCGATACCAGTTACGGTTTGTCCACAATTTGCCTCTAAGCGACCCAAAGTTTGTCATTTTTGCTCAAATTACAGTGAGAGCCGATCTCGGTTCAGATATGGGCACAACATTTCTTTCTCTCATCGCTGTAAATGTTCTGAGTGAGGTACAGATATGAATTTCGGGACTATCGCAGAAGACACATTGAACTGTCATACGCTCGAAACGCTTTTCGAATATGTATTACGGTTCCCGAACAGGAAGGATTTGTTTCCAATGCTTCTTTTCAGTAAAACGTGTTTGCTCAAACACACATTTCTGTGTTTGACAGCTCAGAGCTCAGAGCTCACACCCTGCTGTGAGACCATTATTTACCATAGCAACGGCACTCAAGAGGCTATTGGCTGGTGGTTAGTACTACAAATTCACATCATTGTAGTTCTATCTATCCTCAGTTGAAACAGATCAGGACTGAACTGGCCTTTAGAACTAATTGCTGCTATGGGCTGTATATAACTGATTTAACTCAGTAACTGTTACACATGGTATTACTTTGGACCTTTGAAATGAAGTTTAACAAAAATTTCAAAATAAAAGCCTTGAATATTTTTACATCAACTACTTGCATTTTGAGCATTTTATAACTATTTTAACCCAATGACTATTACGCAGGGGATTAATTTGGCCCTTTGACATGAAGCGTAACATTTCAAAATAAAAGCCTTGAATATTTTTACATCAACTACTTGCGTTTTGAGCATTATATAACTGATTTTATCCAATGACTGTTATGAAGTTTGAAATGAACTTTGAAATGAAGTTTAACAAAAATTCCAAAATAAAAGCCTTTAATATTTTTACATCAACTACTTGCGTTTTCAGCATTATATAACTGATGTTATCCAATGACTATTACGCAGGGGATTAATTTGGCCCTTTGACATGAAGCGTAACATTTCAAAATAAAAGCCTTGAATATTTTTACATCAACTACTTGCGTTTTGAGCATTGTATAACTATTTTAACCCAATGACTATTACACATGGGATTACTTTGGACCTTTCAAATGAAGTTTAACAAAAATTCCAAAATAAAAGCCTTTAATATTTTTACATCAACTACTTGCGTTTTGAGCATTATATAACTGATTTTATCCAATGACTGTTATGAAGTTTGAAATGAACTTTGAAATGAAGTTTAACAAAAATTCCAAAATAAAAGCCTTTAATATTTTTACATCAACTACTTGCGTTTTCAGCATTATATAACTGATGTTATCCAATGACTATTACGCAGGGGATTAATTTGGCCCTTTGACATGAAGCGTAACATTTCAAAATAAAAGCCTTGAATATTTTTACATCAACTACTTGCGTTTTGAGCATTGTATAACTATTTTAACCCAATGACTATTACACATGGGATTACTTTGGACCTTTCAAATGAAGTTTAACAAAAATTCCAAAATAAAAGCCTTTAATATTTTTACATCAACTACTTGCGTTTTGAGCATTATATAACTGATTTTATCCAATGACTGTTATGAAGTTTGAAATGAACTTTGAAATGAAGTTTAACAAAAATTCCAAAATAAAAGCCTTTAATATTTTTACATCAACTACTTGCGTTGTGAGCATTATATAACTGATTTTATCCAATGACTGTTATGAAGTTTGAAATGAACTTTGAAATGAAGTTTAACAAAAATTCCAAAATAAAAGCCTTTAATATTCTTACATCAACTACTTGCGTTTTCAGCATTATATAACTGATTTAACCCAATGACTGTTACACATGGGATTAGTTTGGACTTTTGAAATGAAGCATAATAATAATTTCAAAATAAAAGCCTTGAATATTTTTACATCAACTACTTGCATTTTGAGCATTTTATAACTATTTTAACCCAATGACTATTACGCAGGGGATTAGTTTGGCCCTTTGACATGAAGCGTAACATTTCAAAATAAAAGCCTTGAATATTTTTACATCAACTACTTGCGTTTTGAGCATTGTATAACTATTTTAACCCAATGACTATTACGCATGGGATTAGTTTGGCCCTTTCAAATGAAGTTTAACAAAACTTCCAAAATAAAAGCCTTGAGAAAATTTTTAATCGTACCAAATGGTGCGCGTCCGCCTCGCTAAACGTTCTTGCGGTTCTCCGCGTGCCACTGATTACGTTGCGGCGTTCTTTAGCGTCGACGCCGATTTGTGGCGTGACGACGACGGGCCCGAACCCAAGGGGCGCGCCTCGGCAGGCCCCGGCTAAATTTCTTCCGAAATTTTCTAGTTATTCTTTATTTTTCTTCCGTAACCGTTAATGCGGCTCATACCGCTTGGTGCACACCTACAAATGAGGTATCAAAATGTGCAGAAAATTCACGCCATTGGAGCTATTATTTCTGGTGGGATTTGCGCTTAACGTGGCGACATAATTCGCAAAAAACTACGAAAAAAAACCCATTATAAGTCAATGGGAAAAATCCTAGAAATACCCTATTTTTGAGGATTTGCTGTGTCGTCACAAATTCACCTAGAAATGCCATTCAAATTTCATTTTGTAGATACGTCTGTGATCTCTTCGAAAGTGAAGACGGCTCGTCGATACCAGTTACGGTTTGTCCACAATTTGCCTCTAAGCGACCCAAAGTTTGTCATTTTTGCTCAAATTAGAGTGACAGCAGACCTCGGTTCAGATATGGGCACAACATTTCTTTCTCTCATCGCTGTAAATGCTCTGAGTGAGGTACAGATATGAATTTCGGGACTATCGCAGAAGACACATTGAACTGTCATACGCTCGAAACGCTTTTCGAATATGTATTACGGTTCCCGAACAGGAAGGATTTGTTTCCAATGCTTCTTTTCAGTAAAACGTGTTTGCTCAAACACACATTTCTGTGTTTGACAGCTCAGAGCTCAGAGCTCACACCCTGCTGTGAGACCATTATTTACCATAGCAACGGCACTCAAGAGGCTATTGGCTGGTGGTTAGTACTACAAATTCACATCATTGTAGTTCTATCTATCCTCAGTTGAAACAGATCAGGACTGAACTGGCCTTTAGAACTAATTGCTGCTATGGGCTGTATATAACTGATTTAACTCAGTAACTGTTACACATGGTATTACTTTGGACCTTTGAAATGAAGTTTAACAAAAATTTCAAAATAAAAGCCTTGAATATTTTTACATCAACTACTTGCATTTTGAGCATTTTATAACTGATTTAACCCAATGACTGTTACGCATGGTATTAGTTTGTCCCTTTGAAATGAAGCATACTGAAAATTTCAAAATAAAAGCCTTGAATATTTTTTCATGACGTAATTGCTCTTTTTGGCTTTATTTGACTTTTTCATCCAAAGCACTCTTACACGTGGTATTAGTTCAGAACTTTGAAATGAAGCATACTGAAAATTTCAAAATAAAAGCCTTGAATATTTTTACATCATGTAATTGCTCTTTTTGGCTTTATTTGACTTTTTCATCCAAAGCACTGTTACACGTGGTATTAGTTTGGCCCTTTGAAATGAAGCATACTGAAAATTTCAAAATAAAAGCCTTGAATATTTTTACATCATGTAATTGCTCTTTTTGGCTTTATTTGACTTTTTCATCCAAAGCACTCTTACACGTGGTATTAGTTTGGCCCTTTGAAATGAAGCTTAGCCAAAATTTCAAAATAAAAGCCTTGAATATTTTTACATGACGTAATTGCTCTTTTTGGCTTTATTTGACTGATTTAACCAAATGAATATTAGACATGGTATTAGTTTGGCCTTTTGTTTGGCCCTTTGAAATAAAGCTTAACAAAAATTTCAAAATAAAACACTTGAGAAGTTTTACATCATGTAATTGCGCTTGTTGGCTTTATGTGACTTTTTTATCCAAAGCACTGTTACACATCGGAATAGTTTGGCCCTCTGAACTTGCCTTTAGAACTAATTGCTGCTATGGGCTGTATATAACTGATTTAACTCAGTAACTGTTACACATGGGATTAGTTTGGACAGTGGAAAAACTAAAATAGACTGTTTTGCATGAGCAGCAGATAGATCCTCTATTGAAATGGGGATACAGGGAAAGAGGTACTGTGCTGCGGTGCGTTATCCAAGTACTCCTTTTTGGTTGTTTCCATATGCACATGTTGATCTAGAAGTTTATAACAAAATGCAAGTTAATAAAGATAATAACTGGGTAAGTTTTCTAAATGATAGAATTAAGAATATGTATAAATCCTTTATAGTTATATATACAGATGGTTCAAAAGATTTAGTTTCAAATAAAACAGGATTTGCTTATTCTATTCCTGAACTAGATATATTTATGAAACAAAGAACATCTTACCATTTAGCTGTTTACACACTGGAAATGTTTGCAATACTGATGGCCTTACAGTGGGTAGAGCAAAATAAAATTGGAAAAGTACTTATATGTTCAGATTCATTCTCAACACTAATGTCTATTTTAAATACAGTATCTCATCTGAAATTCGTATGGAGTTAGTATACGAGATTTATGAAGTTATATTTAGAACGAAACTAACTCAAAAAGAGATTAGGTTTATGTGGATACCAGCTCATAAAGATATAGCAGGAAATGAAATGGTAGATCATTTAGCTAAGGTGTCCTTAAAACAAAGTACAATTATGGAGATAAAGTATTGTAAGTCTGACATAAATTCAATTATTAAGAGCAAAATTACATCTGAATGGCAACAATTGTGGGAAGAAGGAACTAAAGGTCATCATTTATTTCATATACAAAAGAATGTAGGGAATATGGAAATAATGGGAGAAAATTGAAAAGAGCAAGTAGTAATGAAAAGACTTTGCCTTGGACATACTGGATTAAATAAAACTTTACATTTGATTGGTAAAAATCCAACAGGTAGATGTGAGTGTGGTATGGATATGGAAACAGTAGAACATGTAATAATTAATTGTGGAAAATATACAGCAAGTAGAGAGAAGCTAAAACAATAAATTAGGAAATATGATATAGAGAAATTTAAACTCAATAAGATATTAATTAAACACAAAATAAATAAAGCGGTTATTACATTTTTGAAGGTAACAGGATTATATGTAAGAATTTAGATTGGGGGAGATGCTGTCGTACACACTCCAGCCAGTAGATGGCGATAATACATATTAACGTTAGATGTCACCCGCCGCTAGAAATCACAAGCAAGAAGAAGAAGGACCTTTCTGCTTCCGAATCTGCTTGGTAAAGGTAAGACGTGTTTGTGTTCTGTCCATAAAATATACTATTTCAATGTTTAATTTAATTACTATATTATTAGAACTGCTTACAGCTGTTAAATGTAATGTGTTCCTTAAGAAATGTGATAGATTTTAAAAGTTTGACTGCTGTGGAATATTTTGTTGTGGCTCTGATAGCGTAGCTGCTAGCTTGATGGAATATTTTTTCCACGACAAAAACCGGAACCACAATGTGTTCACATATTAGCAATTTGCTAACTGGCTTTCGTGAAAGCTGTTAGACTATAAAATCTCTGTTAACATCCAGCTCATCAGCTGAAATAAGGCAATGTTGTTTTACCTCAACCTAGAGCTATTGTGACTTGCAGAAATGGCCAAAAATAACCGGAACTAGCATATTAAGCTACTTCACTGACTCAGTTGCTTCGGATACAGATGCTCTCAGCTGCCGTCTTGTGCCGACAGTGAAAAACAGCAGAACTACATAATATTAGCTTGGTATGATGTAAATTATAATTTAGAGAACACAAAATGCTTTATGTGTACTACTGTGATTGTATGGACAAAGAGCGACCTTAAGAAAACCCGCAGCCGCAGAAACTGAGTCAGTGAAGTAGCTAACTATGCTAGCTCAGGTTATTTGCGGTCATTTCTTCAAGTTGCCATCCCTCCCCGAATAACTGTGGTGTGTGATAAAACAGTATTGCCACATATTGCTACGTTTAAGCTGTGAAAGGTCCCACATATTTTGTAGTGTAACACTCTGAAGAAAGCCAGTTAGCAAGTTGTTAACATGTAAACACGTGCGCGGAAGTAACGCTATAAATCACACAAAGCATCATGGGAGCTAGAAATTTGCTGGAAAGAAAATGTTTTAGACCCACAGGAAGCTAATTAAGTGCTGCAGTGTTTTTAAGTCTCGTAATTTTGTTTGTATCTTCAGATATGACATCTCTGTTTTTTAAGTATATTTTTAACCAAGTTGTAAAGTGTACTTATGTTTGCACCAGTTGTGAAAAATATATTGGCCTTGTTTAGAAACCTTAGAACAGTTTTAACTTTATTCTTGTATTTCAGAAAAAAAATATTAACCTATTTTGAAAATATATATATATTTTTACGGTCCTTTTTTAATTGAAATGTATTTTGCTTGTATTTACAGCTTCTCTCTTCTGCGAGACTTTGTGATTTGGACGTTTTCCACTGCTGCCTGCTACGCATCTCACCTCTGCATCATCACACCATCTTATTAATTCACTTATACTGATACCTGTTGATCCTACAGAGATATATTTTATTTAGATATTAAGAAAAGCACATAGTAACATTGAGTTAAAAGCATTCACAAACACATTTAATATTGTTTGAATAACCAACTCCCCCCACCCCCAGGTTTCTTCTTTTTTTTCATTCTGCTGTTACAGAATGCCACGTAGAGGACGACGCTCTGAGGCTGCCAAGGTGAGATGGAGGAAGCTGGAGATTGTGCCGGTCGACGCAAAGGTATAACAATTAAACATTGAAGTACTTGTTTTTGTCTAACTGTAGTTCTTAATGTAGTTTAGACTTTAAGCATGATTATAATAGTTTCTGTGTTTACAGGCTGGGACACCATCGCTCACAACCAGCGCTTGGAACCCGACTCGGTCTCCGCCAAAGAAGGTATGGCTGTTATTTTAAATTTTAGTAACTTACTGTTGGATGATAACAATTATTTCCTTTACTAATTTTACTTATCTCTTTAGATCTCCCCACTGCTGGAGGGTGGCCTGCCCAACCAGGTATGTTCATGACAAGTTCAGGATCATTTATTTAGAATAACCAAAACAAGTTATGTTTGTAGTTAATCTATAGATTTTTTAAATTACTCTTTTGCAGATGTTGCCTCCCGTGGTGCGTCAGGAGGAGCCCCGTGTGCCACCGACCTCTCCTGGGTTACGTATGTAGATAAAATCTTTGTTGTTAAATTTGCAGCTGCATGAAAGCCTAATCTTGATAACTAAACGTTTCTAAACAGGCCGTGGGACGGGGCGTCGCCATCGGGTGGAGACGTGGCCAGCCTCCCGGGTGACCAGACGGAGCTGCAAGTTGGTTCTGCCTACTGCCGGGGCTCTGGAGAAGAAGGTATTTTTTTTTGTATACCTCGTATACAAATTTTGGTTTGAATGACAAAAATTCTATAAGCGAACTTTAATGTTTGTTTTTATTTTTCAGTTTGCTCTTTTGGTTGGTGATTCCCATCTGCGTGCTATTGTGGATGGGTATTCTACCATGCCAAAGGGCGACTTCTCGTTAGGGGTGCTTGCATCCCCCGGTGCCTCTGCGGAAGAGTTGAAGCTTGAGGTGCTGGATGCAGTTCTGCCTCGGCCCCCCGAGGTGATCTGTCTTCTGGCCCCAAGTAACAACTTAACCGCCAGCAGGACCTTCGTGGAGGCCGGAGCGGCGTTTGACGCTTTGTTGAGTACCGTCTGCAACCTCTCTGCTAATGTAAGTAGAACATCCACTGCATTTATCCATGATCAAATATATCAGAAAAGTTGGCGTATATTAATTTTGTTCCTTTATTTGGTTTGAAATTTAAAGGTGGTCGTTGTGGACTTTCCACCGCGCCTTTGCGTGGAGGACAGTGTGCAACAGCTGCTGCGGCAGGAGTTTCAACGTGTGGCTGCTCAGAGAAGTAAGTGACGTACACAATTTGTGTTTAGACTAAAACTTCAGCAAATTTACATTTTATAGTTTTCAGGGTTCAGATCTATGAAAAAATAATTTATTTTTCCTTCCGTATGTAATTTATCTCAAATTAGAACATCGTTAGTGTGACTGAAAATAAGAATGCATTTTTTTTTTTCTGTCAAGCTGTTCGGTACTTGCCTGTTACTGAACACTTCCCGTTGAGCAACCTGGCCTTGTGGAGCAGGGATGGCGTAAGTTGAATTGATTTTTATAATTGTATTGTAAAAACGTTATTTAGGCATACTGTATTTGATAAAATGTGTTTATAATTGTAGGTTCACCTGAGCGACCATCCTGGGATGGAGGTCCTTGCTCAGTTGCTTGAGGCGGCGGTCTGCTCGCAACTTGAGTTAAGTGCACCGAAATCTCCTGCTCCTGTGATGTTGGCTCCTCCCCCCCTTGGGACGGCTTCCCCCCCCCCGGTGAGACGTCCCCTGCCCCAGCTGGTTGTGGTTAGCGAGGTGGCTGCTCCGCGTCGTTCAGAGTCCTCCGCCTGGACTGTGGTTGGTGGTGGTCGGAAGGTACTGGATACATGCTTATTTGATTTAATGAAAATTTTGCAAGTGTATATTTCAATGTGTAAATTTCACTTCTTAACATGTTTATTTTGTGTCCGCCTCCCTGATTGTCCATTTCAACTTTTCTTTAAAGTGCAGATTATAAAGTAAATGGAACTTGATTTTACAGGGAGACCTGCTGGACTCTTCCATCCCCCTGAATCCTGTGTGCTTCAGCCCAGCGTTGCTGGAGGAGATGGATCGGATCGTTCCTGCGTCTGGCCTTGAAACTACGCTACCTGCATGTTCTCCGAAGGGGAAAAAGGTATTTTATTTAATTTTAAAAAATATAATCATTTGAATTTGATGTGCTATAGTTTGTTGTAACAACTATATAATTTCTTCTATTTTTCTTATTAGAAGGCGAGTGCGAAGCGTCATGCGATTTCCGATCCCTACAAGCTGAATCCAGTGGAGCAGCAGGTATGACACCGTTTCAGAAAATATATCAGACTTTTAGATAGTGAAATGTACAGTATATGTTCACTTTGCACAAAAAAGGATAGCTTCTATTGATTTATAGATGGAGGGAGCGCCGAGAGAGACCAACAGCAAAGCTCGTCGCCAGGCACAGGGTTCGGTTCCCCTGATGGACATCCAGGCCAAGTCCTCTTCCGTGGCACAGGAGGACCATTTTCAGGATGGGAGCTGCAAGGTAACTGTTTCCTATCATCTCAGTAACAACAAATGGGTGGAGCAGTGCAACGTGTTGTGGAGAGCTAATATTGTTAATTTCTGAAGTACAGACAAGTAAATTTGAGATGCACAAATATGAACATATGGCTTTATATTGAAATCCCACCCAATACTAGTGTAATAATATTATTTACCATGAAGTTACTTTATCAACATTTTATTTCAATTAATCTATTTAACAACAGAATAATTGATTACTC
This sequence comes from Xiphophorus birchmanni, assembly GCA_036418095.1. NCBI lineage: Eukaryota > Metazoa > Chordata > Actinopteri > Cyprinodontiformes > Poeciliidae > Xiphophorus > Xiphophorus birchmanni. The sequence goes on from JAXBVF010000108.1 coordinate 30,568, forward strand.
AATTACAAAATATATGTTTACAACAGGCCTAATTGGTGGTAGATAGTTATCAGGTGAATATTTGTATAAATACTGACTTAAATATTTTTTTATGTTACAGGCTTCTGCGCTGGAACCCAGGATCAGCGGTCCACCTGTCCTGTTGGTAAGTGCTACACATTCCCAGGCCGACAAGAGGTATGCTGCATTTTCCCGTAATCACCAGTGCACATGCATGGCACTCACATTTTTAGCTTACCACAATGAGGGGTTGCAGTTTGATGCTGTGATGCTTGATAGAGTGATTGAAAAAGGAGACCAACTTTATTCCGGCGTTAAACAGCAACTGATCAGTGATGGAACATTTCGTGACAATCACTTGACGTTTGAACAGATGCCTGACCATGTACTGACAGATAGGAACATCTATGCAGTACACACAACTGGTTTACAGGTAGGTCATGTTTTTGCTCGTAGCAGGAGCACTGAAGGATCTAGACGATTGGGTTTGCATCTTGCCCTGCAACTGGAATGTCTGTCGGAAAATGTCACCCATGCTTTCCTTTTGGTGACTCCAGAGTGCATTGCAGTTTTCAGGGACAGAAGCGGTCGGTTTGGAGTTTTTGATTCCCACTCAAGAAATTCAGCAGGCCTGCCCCACCCCAGTGGAACTGCAGTAATGATGACTTTCTGCAACCTGTCTGACATGGTCAGCCATCTACTGAAGCTCTTTCGAAATCGCGGCCCCAATGCCACCTATGAGTTTGTGCCAGTAGGTTTTGAAAGGGAAAATGAAGATCATCCTCAGAAGTCGACTTTTCAGAACATTTCACCTGCAGCCACACAGGTAAGTCCAACTGCACCTGTAGCCACACAGGTAAGTCCAACTGCTTTGAAATCAGAGAGTCCGTCTGATGACGAAATGCCTCCTTGGCTTTGGGAAGTTGCAAACGTATTAGAGGAGAGACCTCCAACTGTTACAAATTTGTCAAAAGTGCCAAAAGCTAATAGAAGAAAAATTAAAAACAGGATCAAAACACAACAGAGACAGAATGTAGGAAGTAAAATGAAACAAAGTTCATCTGAAAAACAGAGATATCTGACATCTCCAACATTTAGGACCAAAAAGCTGCAGGCCTTAAAAGAACAATACATTCTTCATCAAGTACAGAGGAAAGATCAGTTAAATAATAGATATAGGACAGATGCATCTTTCCGGAAGACACGAATAAATTACATTAAGGACAGATTCAATTTTGTACGTAGCTTCAGAGACAGTCATAAAGCGCAGATGGCCGAATATATGAGGAAACGATTCACAGATGATCCGGTCTTTAGAAGCAGAAAAAAATCATACATCAGGAATCGATTCAGAGACGATCCGCTCTTTAGAAGCAAACAAAAATCATTCATCAGGAATCGATACAGAGACGATCCGGTCTTTAGAAGCAAACAAAAATCATACATCAGGAATCTATTCAGAAACGATCCGATCTTTAGAAGCAGACAAAAATCATACAACAGGAATCGATTTAGAAACAATCCAGTTTTCAGAAGCAAACAGAAAAAAACAATGCGTGAATCTATGAAGGAGAAGTATCATAGTGAGCCTGGTTATCGAGTAAAACATAATGAAAAATGTGTTGCCAACAGAAGAGACAGACTATCTAGACAAGCACTTTCCAAAAATTTAACACTGCAGCAAGCTTTGCGAATCAGAAGGAAATACAAAAGAAATGTAGGCTTCCACCTTCAAACTCCACAACCTCTGATGACTGACGAAATGAAAGCTGCAATACAAAACTTTTATAAGAACATTCAAAACGGACCAACATATGTTTGCACCGTATGTTACAGAGCTCTTTTCCCCAATCAAGTAAAGCAGTGTAAACGAGATAAGTATATCAAGAATATGCGTGTAGTAGCTGATTGTCTAACAGGTACATATGTTCATGTGTGTGGATCTGCATGTTCAACCCCATGTTCTGTACCTCAAGAGAGGATGAGGGAGTGGATCTGCTACACGTGTGACAGCCATCTAACCAGAGGAAAGATGCCATCAATTGCTGCTGTCAATAACCTTCACCTAGCTTCCGTTCCCATAGAGCTTGCGGAATTGAATGTAATTGAACGGCAATTAATTGCAAAAATTCTACCTTTTGCAAAAATTGTTTCCTTGCCCAAGGGACAGCAAAGGGCAATACATGGAGCAGTTGTCTGTGTTCCTTCTGACATGGAAACAGTCGTAAACAGTCTTCCGAGGCCCCGTGAGGAAGCCCAGCTTTTACAGGTGAAGCTAAAGAGAAAAACCAAGTACAAAGGGTACCAATACTTTTACACAGTAAACATGAAAAATGTCTTAGCTGCACTGAGAAAGCTTAAAGAGAGTCATCCAGATTACACTGATGTAAATATAAATGAAAGTGCAACATTTGAGGGTTTTCAAGAGGATCAGCCAGTTGAGGACTCAGAAGCAGAGGAGGCTGCAATGGATGCAGCCGCAGACCAGCAACCTGACCACATAGGGGCAGAGCATCAGGCACTTCGACCTGGTCTGATCTTGGACACCTGCATGCAGCCTCCTGACATAGCACAGGAAGTATTGTCATATGGAGAAGGGATTTTCAGCATTGCGCCGGCTCAGGGAAATAAACCCATCTCCTTCTTCAGTGTTCCAAGACTTGAAGCAAATGCTTATCCCGTACATTTCCCAACTGGAATAAACACATTAGATGAAGCCCGCCGTGTTGCACTTTCACCGAGTATGTATTTCAATGTACGGCTTTTCTCAATAGATACTCGGTTTGCCAAAGACCACAGTTACCTTTTCTTTGCCCAGTTTGTTACGGAAACTCATATTGCCAATAATAGTATGTCCATTCAGAGAAGAAAAGGGAAACCAAGCACCAAAGATGGGAAAAATATTTCCAGCAAAATGCTGCAGGATAAAGAGGAGTTGGAAAAACTGATCCAGAATAAAGAGGCTACTCGCTTCATGCAACCCTTAAGAGGAACTCCAGCTTATTGGGAGAAAGGATTACGTGATTTGCACGCCATGGTGAGGCAACTTGGAAAGCCCACTTTCTTTTGCACATTCTCTGCTGCTGAAATGAGATGGCCAGAAGTCATTGAGGCCATCAAAAGTCAACATGGCGAGCAGGTAGATTTTTCTGAGCTTGACTGGAATGCAAAATGTGACATTCTTAGAAGCAACCCTGTCACCGTCATGCGCATGTTTGAAAAGAGAGTGGATGCACTGTTTAGAGACCTGATTCTTTCCCCTGCACAGCCCATTGGACCAGTTGAGGATTACTTTTATCGTGTGGAATTTCAGGCAAGGGGTTCACCACACATACATGCTGTGATATGGATTAAGGATGAACCTGAAATGGAAGACCCCTCATGTTGCGGTGAAGTCATAAAGTTCATCGATCGTTACATATCCTGTCAGTTGCCTGATGAAACCAGAGATCCAGAGCTTCACAAAATAGTTACAGAGGTTCAAATGCACAGCAAAATGCACTCAAAATCATGCAAAAAAGGTAATGTTGAATGCAGATTTGGATTCCCCAAACTACCAATGGACCACACCAGAATAACAGTACCTGTAATTGACTTTGATCTCGAAAATGATGACGGAAAAGCAATGCAAGTTAAGCAAAAAGGTAGGAGAAACTCCAAAAAATCGCGATCACCATTTGTCTCAAACCTACAAAGAGAGGCTAAGAAGATATTGAAACCAATTAGGGATTTACTGAAGGATGAAAAATCATCTTTCAGGGATTTGTCAGAGTTACTCCAGGCTTGTAATATGACCAAAGTAGAGTACAATGGCCATGTTGATGCTCTCACTTCTGGAATGGTGGTAATCATGAAACGGGATCCTAAAGATAGCTGGGTCAATGGGTATAACCCGGATCTCCTTCGTGCATGGAATGCTAACATGGACATTCAGTATGTGCTTGATGAGTATAGCTGCATTGAGTACATGATGTCCTACATAGCCAAGCCAGAGCATGAAATGGCGCAGTTCCTCAAGTCTGTTGTAGATGATTTAAAGAGAGCGAATGTTAGCGAACGCGATGAGATGAAAAAGATCATGCAGGCTTATTCAAAACAGAGAGAGGTTAGTGCTCAAGAATCCGTTGCGCGCACTTGTAGCCTACCTCTCAAAAAGTCCTCTCGTAGTGTCCTTTTTCTTCAAACAGATGAAGAGGGTGTAAAAATGAGCCTTCCGATGAGTAAACTCGTAAACATGTCCCCAGATGAAGAGAATGTGTGGATGACAGGATTGCCGGAAAAATATCTCAACAGGCCAGTAACATTAGAATTCGAACACATGTGCCTGGCAGAATTTGCGTCAGAATACCGGGTTCTATATGGTAGGCAAATTAAAGGGTCAAATGCAATTCCCCTCCTTAATGATGCAGGATACATCCAGAAAAGAACTATGGGCAAACCTGCAGTTATTAGATTTACTCGTTTTTCTGAGAAAAAAACACCCGAAAAGTTTTACAGACGGCTTCTGAAGTTGTATTTTCCTCACAGAAGAGATGAGGACCTTAAAAATGAGGAACACACAACCTACGAAGCCTTTTACAACAACGGTTTTCGTGGTAGATATCAGGTTAAACAGTATGTGGATTTCAATTGCAAAAGGTATGAAGGGCAAGGTAAGAAAATTGATAAGATTATGGAAAATCTGAAAAAGCAAGGACCGGTTCATAATGCGTGGAACACTTTTGCACCCGAGGTTGAGGTAGACCGTTTAGAATGCGCTGCTGAGCGACCACCATTGCAAGAAGATGAAGAGCAAGACCCTATTCCAGATTATGAAATTGATGTCAGCACTGTAGACATGCCAAAAATTGAAGCTCCTAAATTGAGCTCTGATTTCATCAGAAAAATGTACAGGAGTTTAAATGAGAGTCAAGCGTCCGTGTTTTACGCCATTCGCGATTGGTGTCTGAACCGCGTCTGGGGTGACAACCCAGAACCGTTCTTTTATTTCTTGACGGGAGGAGCCGGCTGTGGTAAATCTCATGTCATCAAATGTGTTTACCAGGAGGCAACCAAGCTCTTGCGCCAGCTTCCGAGACTTCTTGATATTGGTGACATGTCCAAGCCCACTGTGCTCCTCACAGCTTTTACTGGTACTGCAGCGTACAACATATCAGGGAAGACTTTACATTCCATCTTGAAACTACCCAAAAGTTTAAAACCACCATACAAGGGACTTGGAAATTCATTGGATGAAGTGAGGGCAGTTCTTTCTAATGTAGAAATCTTAATCATCGATGAAATCTCCATGGTCTCCAAAGACCTACTTGCATATGTTGACTGGAGATTTCAACAAATCAAGGGGAACAACAGATTCATGGGTGGGGTCTCTGTTTTGGCTGTGGGGGACTTCTTCCAACTTCCTCCTGTTGGACGATCAAAACCGCTTTGTGTCGCCGAGGATGGCGTGCTTGATATCTGGAATGAGAATTTCCAGATGATCAGCCTGACAGAAATCATGCGGCAGAAAGATGACCGAGCGTTTGCAGAGCTCCTGAACCGGATTCGAGTTAAAGGTAAAGCCGATTCGCTTAGTGAGGATGACAAGGCTCTTTTGATCCAAGCTGTTACTGACCCCAAAGAGTGTCCAATGGATGTTCTGCACATTTTTGCAACAAACAAACAGGTGGACACCCATAATGCAACAGTTGTGGCCTCTTTAGGTGTAGTAACAGTTGATATCGAGGCAGAGGACTACAAAAGGATTACAAAGACAGGAAACATGATTAATCTGGGCTGTTGCATAGCGGGCAACAAACGAGACTTGTCTAACAACATACAGGTTGGTTTGGGTTTTAGGGTAATGATTATAAGAAACTTGGATGTAGAGGATGGTCTCGTTAATGGAACATTTGGCACCATTGCAGATATTGTCACCAGTACGAAAGATGGAAAGAGTAGTGTAAAGTTACTTGGACTCAAACTGGACAATGCCCTCGCTGGCCACACAAAAAAGATTCAGGGTAAACCAGATGGCTTTGTTTACATTGAGAGATTTGAGGAACAGAGTAGCGTAAAGGGAGTGGTACGACGGCAATTTCCAATTAGGTTAGCCTTTGGGTGTACGGCACACAAGGTCCAAGGGATGACCATGAAGTCTGCGGTCATTTCTTTGAAGCGTATTTTTGAACCTGGAATGGCATATGTGGCCCTCAGTCGCACAACTTCCCTGGAAGGACTTAAAATCATTGATTTCGATGAAAGTAAGATCTACGCTGACGAAAATATCAGAGCAGCTATGGAATCAATGAGACCAGCATCGTTTGTGCACAACAGACCACTCTTGCATTTTCAGTCTGGTCATCAAGGTGAAACATTAACAATTGTCCACCACAATGTCGAAGGTCTTGTCTGTCACTCTGAGGACATGAAACAACA
>JAXBVF010000109.1:0-36661 GCA_036418095.1 Xiphophorus birchmanni
AAAATGACATGCTATTATACTGTTACGTCCAAAATGTCAAAAAAACGACATGTTATTATACTATGACGTCGAAAATATCCAAAAAAATGACATATGACGTCGAAAATGTCCAAAAAAAGTCATAGTATACTATGACGTCGAAAATGTAAGAAAAATGACATAGTATACTATGACGTCGAAAATGTCCAAAAAATGAAATACTATATACTATGACGTCGAAAATGTCCAAATAATGACTTAGTATACTATGACGTCAAAAATGTCCAACAAATGACATAGTATACTATGACGTCAAAAATGTCCAAATAATGACATAGTATAACGTCAAAAATGTAAGAAAAATGACATATTATACTATGACGTCGAAAATGTCCAAAAAATGACATAGTATACTATGACGTCGAAAATGTCATAAAAATGACGTTATATACTATGACGTCGAAAATGTAAAAAAAATGACGTCGAAAATATCATAAAAATATGATATTGACGTCGAAAATGTAAAAAAAATGACAGTATACTATGATGTCGAAAATGTCCAGAAAACAACATGCTATACTATGACGTCGAAAATGTCCAAAAAATGACATAGTATACTATGACGTCAAAAATGTCCAAAAAATGACATAGTATACTATGACGTCAAAAATGTCCAAATAATGACATAGTATACTATGATGTCGAAAATGTCCAAAAAATGACATAGTATACTATGACGTCAAAAATGTCCAAATAATGACATAGTATACTATGATGTCGAAAATGTCCAAAAAATGACATAGTATACTATGACGTTGAAAATGTCCAAAAAATGACATAGTATACTATGACGTCGAAAATGTCCAAAAAATGACATGCTATACTATGATGTCGAAAATGTCCAGAAAATGACATAGTATACTATGATGTCGAAAATGTCCAAAAAATGACATAGTATACTATGATGTCGAAAATGTCCAAAAAATGACATAGTATACTATGATGTCGAAAATGTCCAAAAAATGACATAGTATACTATGATGTCGAAAATGTCCAAAAAATGACATAGTATACTATGACGTCAAAAATGTCCAAAAAATGACATAGTATACTATGACGTCAAAAATGTCCAAATAATGACATAGTATACCGTCGAAAATGTAAGAAAAATGACGTTATATACTATGACGTCGAAAATGCAAAAAAAATGACGTCGAAAATATCATAAAAATATGATATTGACGTCGAAAATGTCCAGAAAATGACATGCTATACTATAACGTTGAAAATGTCCAAAAAATGACATGCTATACTATGATGTCGAAAATGTCCAGAAAATGACATAGTATACTATGACGTCAAAAATGTCCAACAAATGACATAGTATACTATGACGTCAAAAATGTCCAAATAATGACATAGTATAACGTCGAAAATGTAAGAAAAATGACATATTATACTATGACGTCGAAAATGTCCAAAAAATGACATAGTATACTATGACGTCGAAAATGTCCAAAAAATGACATAGTATACTATGATGTTGAAAATGTCCAAAAAATGACATAGTATACTATGATGTCGAAAATGTCCAAAAAATGACATAGTATACTGTGACGTTGAAAATGTCCAAAAAATGACATAGTATACTATGACGTTGAAAATGTCCAAAAAATGACATAGTATACTATGACGTCGAAAATGTCCAAAAAATGACATGCTATACTATGATGTCGAAAATGTAAAAAAAAATGACATGCTATACTATGTCGAAAATGTAAAAAAAAAATGACATGCTATACTATGACGTCGAAAATGTCCAGAAAATGACATGCTATACTATGATGTCGAAAATGCAAAAAAAGATGACATGCTATACTATGACGTCGAAAATATCCAAAAAATGACATGCTATACTATGACGTCGAAAATGTCCAAAAAATGACACAGTATAGTATGATGTCGAAGATTTCCAGAAAATGACATGCTATACTATGATGTCGAAAATGTAAAAAAAAATGACATGCTATACTATGACGTCGAAAATGTCCAAAAAATGACATGCTATACTATGATGTCGAAAATGTCCAAAAAATGACATAGTATACTATGATGTTGAAAAAGTCCAAAAAATGACATAGTATACTATGACGTCGAAAATGTCAAACAAATGACATACTATTTACTATGACGTCGAATTTGTCCAAAAAATGAAATACTATATACTATGACGTCAAATATGTCCAACAAATGACATAGTATACTACGACGTCAAAAATTTACAAATGATGACATAGTATACTATGACGTCGAAAATGTCCAACAAATGACATAGTATACTACGACGTCAAAAATGTCCAAATAATGACATAGTATACTATGACGTCAAAAATGTCCAAAAAATGACATACTATACTATGACTTCGAAAATGTCCAAAAAATGACATAGTATATTATGACGTGGAATTTGTCCAAAAAATGACAGTATACTATGACGTGGAAAATGTCCAAAATATGAAATGGTATACTATGACGTCGAAATGTAAGAAAAATGACAATATACTATGACGTCAAAAATGTCAAAAAATCACATGACGTCGAAAATGTCCAAAAAATGACATAGTATACTATGACGTCGAAAATGTCCAAAAAATGACATAGTATACTATGACGTCGAAAATGTCAAACAAATGACATACTAAACAATGACGTCGAATTTGTCCAAAAAATGAAATACTATATACTATGACGGCGAAAATGTCCAAATAATGACTTAGTATACTATGACGTCAAAAATGTCCAACAAATGACATAGTATACTATGACGTCAAAAATGTCCAAATGACATAGTATAACGTCGAAAATGTAAGAAAAATGACATATTATACTATGACGTCGAAAATGTCCAAAAAATGACATAGTATACTATGACGTCAAAAATGTCCATAAAATGACATGCTATACTATGACGTCGAAAATGTCATAAAAATGACGTTATATACTATGACGTCGAAAATGTAAAAAAAATGACGTCGAAAATATCATAAAAATATGATATTGACGTCGAAAATGTCAAAAAAATGACAGTATACTATGATGTCGAAAATGTCAAAAAAATGACATGCTATACTATCACGTCGAAAATGTCCAAAAAATGACATAGTATACTATAACGTCGAAAATGTCCAAAAAATGACGTACTATAGTGTGGCGTCGAAAATGTCCAAAAAATGACATAGTATACTATAACGTCGAAAATGTCCAAAAAATGACGTACTATAGTGTGGCGTCGAAAATGTCCAAAAAATGACATAGTATACTATGATGTCGAAAATGTAAAAAAAATGACATGCTATACTATGATGTCGAAAATGTAAAAAAAATGACATGCTATACTATGACGTCGAAAATGTCCAAAAAAATGACATGCTATTATACTGTTACGTCGAAAATGTCAAAAAAACGACATGCTATTATACTATGACGTCGAAAATATCCAAAAAAATGACATATGACGTCAAAAATGTCCAAAAAAAGTCATAGTATACTATGACGTCGAATGTGTCCGAAAAATGATATGACGTCGAAAATGTCCAAAAAATGACATAATATACTATGACGTCGAAAATGTAAGAAAAATGACATAGTATACTATGACGTCGAAAATGTCCAAAAAATGAAATACTATATACTATGACGTCGAAAATGTCCAAATAATGACTTAGTATACTATGACGTCAAAAATGTCCAACAAATGACATAGTATACTATGACGTCAAAAATGTCCAAATAATGACATAGTATACTATGACGTCGAAAATGTCATAAAAATGACGTTATATACTATGACGTCGAAAATGTAAAAAAAATGACGTCGAAAATATCATAAAAATATGATATTGACGTCGAAAATGTAAAAAAAATGACAGTATACTATGATGTCGAAAATGTCCAGAAAACGACATGCTATACTATGACGTCGAAAATGTCCAAAAAATGACATGTTATACTATGTCGAAAATGTAAAAAATAAATGACATGTTATACTATGACGTCGAAAATGTCCAAAAAATGACATAGTATACTATGACGTCGAAAATGTCAACAAAAAATGACACAGTATACTATGACGTCGAAAATGTCCAAAAAAATGACATGCTATTATACTGTTACGTCCAAAATGTCAAAAAAACGACATGCTATTATACTATGACGTCGAAAATATCCAAAAAAATGACATATGACGTCGAAAATGTCCAAAAAAAGTCATAGTATACTATGACGTCGAACGTGTCCGAAAAATGATATGACGTCGAAAATGTCCAAAAAATGACATAGTATACTATGACGTCGAAAATGTAAGAAAAATGACATAGTATACTATGACGTCGAAAATGTCCAAAAAATGAAATACTATATACTATGACGTCGAAAATGTCCAAATAATGACTTAGTATACTATGACGTCAAAAATGTCCAACAAATGACATAGTATACTATGACGTCAAAAATGTCCAAATAATGACATAGTATAACGTCAAAAATGTAAGAAAAATGACATATTATACTATAACGTCGAAAATGTCCAAAAAATGACATAGTATACTATGACGTCGAAAATGTCATAAAAATGACGTTATATACTATGACGTCGAAAATGTCAAAAAAATGACGTCGAAAATATCATAAAAATATGATATTGACGTCGAAAATGTAAAAAAAATGACAGTATACTATGATGTCGAAAATGTCCAGAAAACAACATGCTATACTATGACGTCGAAAATGTCCAAAAAATGACATGTTATACTATGTCGAAAATGTAAAAAATAAATGACATGTTATACTATGACGTCGAAAATGTCCAAAAAATGACATAGTATACTATGACGTCGAAAATGTCAACAAAAAATGACACAGTATACTATGATGTCGAAAATGTAAAAAAAAAAGACATGCTATACTATGACGTCGAAAATGTCCAAAAAATGACATAGTATACTATGACGTCAAAAATGTCCAAAAAATGACATAGTATACTATGATGTCGAAAATGTCCAAAAAATGACATAGTATACTATGACGTCGAAAATGTCAAACAAATGACATACTAAACAATGACGTCGAATTTGTCCAAAAAATGAAATACTATATACTATGATGTCGAAAATGTCCAAATAATGACTTAGTATACTATGACGTCAAAAATGTCCAACAAATGACATAGTATACTATGACGTCAAAAATGTCCAAATGACATAGTATAACGTCGAAAATGTAAGAAAAATGACATATTATACTATGACGTCAAAAATGTCCAAAAAATGACATGCTATACTATGACGTCGAAAATGTCATAAAAATGACGTTATATACTATGACGTCGAAAATGTAAAAAAAATGACGTCGAAAATATCATAAAAATATGATATTGACGTCGAAAATGTAAAAAAAATGACAGTATACTATGATGTCGAAAATGTCAAAAAAATGACATGCTATACTATCACGTCGAAAATGTCCAAAAAATGACATAGTATACTATAACGTCGAAAATGTCCAAAAAATGACGTACTATAGTGTGGCGTCGAAAATGTCCAAAAAATGACATAGTATACTATGATGTCGAAAATGTAAAAAAAAATGACATGCTATACTATGATGTCGAAAATGTAAAAAAAATGACATGCTATACTATGATGTCGAAAATGTAAAAAAAATGACATGCTATACTATGACGTCGAAAATGTCCAAAAAAATGACATGCTATTATACTGTTACGTCGAAAATGTCAAAAAAACGACATGCTATTATACTATGACGTCGAAAATATCCAAAAAAATGACATATGACGTCGAAAATGTCCAAAAAATGACATATGACGTCGAAAATGTCCAAAAAAAGTCATAGTATACTGTGACGTCGAACGTGTCCGAAAAATGACATGACGTCGAAAATGTCCAAAAAATGACATAGTATACTATGACGTCAAAAATGTCCAAAAAATGACATAGTATACTATGACGTCGAAAATGTCCAAAAAATGACATAGTATACTATGACGTCGAAAATGTCAAACAAATGACATACTAAACAATGACGTCGAATTTGTCCAAAAAATGAAATACTATATACTATGACGTCGAAAATGTCCAAATAATGACTTAGTATACTATGATGTCAAAAATGTCCAACAAATGACATAGTATACTATGACGTCAAAAATGTCCAAATAATGACATAGTATAACGTCGAAAATGTAAGAAAAATGACATATTATACTATGACGTCGAAAATGTCCAAAAAATGACATAGTATACTATGACGTCGAAAATGTCATAAAAATGACGTTATATACTATGACGTCGAAAATGTAAAAAAAATGACGTCGAAAATATCATAAAAATATGATATTGACGTCGAAAATGTAAAAAAAATGACATGCTATACTATGATGTCGAAAATGTCCAGAAAACGACATGCTATACTATGACGTCGAAAATGTCCAAAAAATGACATGTTATACTATGTCGAAAATGTAAAAAATAAATGACATGTTATACTATGACGTCGAAAATGTCCAAAAAATGACATAGTATACTATGACGTCGAAAATGTCAACAAAAAATGACACAGTATACTATGACGTCGAAAATGTCAAAAAAATGACATGCTATACTATGATGTCGAAAATGTTAAAAAAAAAGACATGCTATACTATGACGTCGAAAATGTCCAAAAAATGACATAGTATACTATGACGTCAAAAATGTCCAAAGAATGACATAGTATACTATGACGTCAAAAATGTCCAAATAATGACATAGTATACTATGATGTCGAAAATGTCCAAAAAATGACATAGTATACTATGACGTCGAAAATGTCCAAAAAATGACATAGTATACTATGACGTTGAAAATGTCCAAAAAATGACATGCTATACTATGATGTCGAAAATGTCCAGAAAATGACATAGTATACTATGATGTCGAAAATGTCCAAAAAATGACATAGTATACTATGATGTCGAAAATGTAAAAAAATTACATGCTATACTATGACGTCGAAAATGTCCAAAAAATGACATAGTATACTATGTCATTTTTTGGACATTTTCGACATCATAGTGTACTATGTCACTATGATGTCGAAAATGTCCAAAAAATGACATAGTATACTATGACGTCAAAAATGTCCAAAAAATGACATAGTATACTATGACGTCAAAAATGTCCAAATAATGACATAGTATACCGTCAAAAATGTAAAAAAATGACGTTATATACTATGACGTCGAAAATGCAAAAGAAATGACGTCGAAAATATCATAAAAATATGATATTGACGTCGAAAATGTAAAAAAAATGACAGTATACTATGATGTCGAAAATGTCCAGAAAATGACATGCTATACTATAACGTCGAAAATGTCCAAAAAATGACGTCGAAAATGTCATAAAAATGACGTTATATACTATGACGTCGAAAATGTAAAAAAAATGACGTCCAAAATATCATAAAAATATGATATTGACGTCGAAAATGTAAAAAAAATGACATGCTATACTATGATGTCGAAAATGTCCAGAAAACGACATGCTATACTATGACGTCGAAAATGTCCAAAAAATGACATGTTATACTATGTCGAAAATGTAAAAAATAAATGACATGTTATACTATGACGTCGAAAATGTCCAAAAAATGACATAGTATACTATGACGTCGAAAATGTCAACAAAAAATGACACAGTATACTATGACGTCGAAAATGTCAAAAAATGACATGCTATACTATGATGTCGAAAATGTAAAAAAAAAAGACATGCTATACTATGACGTCGAAAATGTCCAAAAAATGACATAGTATACTATGACGTCAAAAATGTCCAAAAAATGACATAGTATACTATGACTTCAAAAATGTCCAAATAATGACATAGTATACTATGATGTCGAAAATGTCCAAAAAATGACATAGTATACTATGACGTCGAAAATGTCCAAAAAATGACATAGTATACTATGACGTTGAAAATATCCAAAAAATGACATGCTATACTATGATGTCGAAAATGTCCAGAAAATGACATAGTATAGTATGATGTCGAAAATTTCCAGAAAATGACATGCTATACTATGATGTCGAAAATGCAAAAAAAAATGACATGCTATACTATGACGTCGAAAATATCCAAAAAATGACATGCTATACTATGACGTCGAAAATGTAAAAAAAAATGACATGCTATACTATGACGTCGAAAATGTCCAAAAAATGACATAGTATACTATGATGTCGAAAATTTCCAAAAAATGACATAGTATATTATGACGTGGAATTTGTCCAAAAAATGACAGTATACTATGACGTGGAAAATGTCCAAAATATGAAATGGTATACTATGACGTCGAAATGTAAGAAAAATGACAATATACTATGACGTCAAAAATGTCCAAAAATGACATGACGTCGAAAATGTCCAAAAAATGACATAGTATACTATGACGTCGAAAATGTCCAAAAAATGACATAGTATACTATGATGTCGAAAATGTCCAAAAAATGACATAGTATACTATGACGTCAAAAATGTCCAACAAATGACATAGTATACTATGACGTCAAAAATGTCCAAATAATGACATAGTATACCGTCGAAAATGTAAAAAAATGACGTTATATACTATGACGTCGAAAATGCAAAAGAAATGACGTCGAAAATATCATAAAAATATGATATTGACGTCGAAAATGTAAAAAAATGACAGTATACTATGATGTCGAAAATGTCCAGAAAATGACATGCTATACTATAACGTCGAAAATGTCCAAAAAATGACGGCGAAAATGTCATAAAAATGACGTTATATACTATGACGTCGAAAATGTAAAAAAAATGACGTCGAAAATATCATAAAAATATGATATTGACGTCGAAAATGTAAAAAAAATGACATGCTATACTATGATGTCGAAAATGTCCAGAAAACGACATGCTATACTATGACGTCGAAAATGTCCAAAAAATGACATGTTATACTATGTCGAAAATGTAAAAAATAAATGACATGTTATACTATGACGTCGAAAATGTCCAAAAAATGACATAGTATACTATGACGTCGAAAATGTCAACAAAAAATGACACAGTATACTATGACGTCGAAAATGTCAAAAAAATGACATGCTATACTATGATGTCGAAAATGTAAAAAAAAAAGACATGCTATACTATGACGTCGAAAATGTCCAAAAAATGACATAGTATACTATGACGTCAAAAATGTCCAAAAAATGACATAGTATACTATGACTTCAAAAATGTCCAAATAATGACATAGTATACTATGATGTCGAAAATGTCCAAAAAATGACATAGTATACTATGACGTCGAAAATGTCCAAAAAATGACATAGTATACTATGACGTTGAAAATGTCCAAAAAATGACATGCTATACTATGATGTCGAAAATGTCCAGAAAATGACATAGTATACTATGATGTCGAAAATGTCCAAAAAATGACATAGTATACTATGATGTCGAAAATGTAAAAAAAATTACATGCTATACTATGACGTCGAAAATGTCCAAAAAATGACATAGTATACTATGATGTCGAAAATGTCCAAAAAATGACATAGTATACTATGACGTCAAAAATGTCCAAAAAATGACATAGTATACCGTCGAAAATGTAAGAAAAATGACGTTATATACTATGACGTCGAAAATGCAAAAGAAATGACGTCGAAAATATCATAAAAATATGATATTGACGTCGAAAATGTAAAAAAAATGACAGTATACTATGATGTCGAAAATGTCCAGAAAATGACATGCTATACTATAACGTCGAAAATGTCCAAAAAATGACATGCTATACTATGATGTCGAAAATGTCCAGAAAATGACATAGTATACTATGACGTCAAAAATGTCCAACAAATGACATAGTATACTATGACGTCAAAAATGTCCAAATAATGACATAGTATAACGTCGAAAATGTAAGAAAAATGACATAGTATACTATGACGTCGAAAATGTCATAAAAATTACATGCTATACTATGACGTCGAAAATGTCCAAAAAATGACATAGTATACTATGATGTTGAAAATGTCCAAAAAATGACATAGTATACTATGATGTCGAAAATGTCCAAAAAATGACATGCTATACTATGATGTCGAAAATGTAAAAAAAAATGACATGCTATACTATGTCGAAAATGTAAAAAAAAAATGAC
Organism: Xiphophorus birchmanni; assembly: GCA_036418095.1. Lineage (NCBI taxonomy): Eukaryota > Metazoa > Chordata > Actinopteri > Cyprinodontiformes > Poeciliidae > Xiphophorus > Xiphophorus birchmanni. The sequence continues at coordinate 10,240 of JAXBVF010000109.1, forward strand.
ATGCTATACTATGACGTCGAAACTGTCCAGAAAATGACATGCTATACTATGACGTCGAAAATATCCAAAAAATGACATGCTATACTATGACGTCGAAAATGTCCAAAAAATGACATAGTATAGTATGATGTCGAAAATTTCCAGAAAATGACATGCTACACTATGATGTCGAAAATGCAAAAAAAAATGACATGCTATACTACAACGTCGAAAATATCCAAAAAATGACATGCTATACTATGACGTCGAAAATGTAAAAAAAAAATGACATGCTATACTATGACGTCGAAAATGTCCAAAAAATGACATAGTATACTATGATGTCGAAAATTTCCAAAAAATGACATAGTATATTATGACGTGGAATTTGTCCAAAAAATGACAGTATACTATGACGTGGAAAATGTCCAAAATATGAAATGGTATACTATGACGTCGAAATGTAAGAAAAATGACAATATACTATGACGTCAAAAATGTCCAAAAATGACATGACGTCGAAAATGTCCAAAAAATGACATAGTATACTATGACGTCGAAAATGTCCAAAAAATGACATAGTATACTATGACGTCAAAAATGTCCAACAAATGACATAGTATACTATGACGTCAAAAATGTCCAAATGACATAGTATAACGTCGAAAATGTAAGAAAAATGACATATTATACTATGACGTCGAAAATGTCCAAAAAATGACATAGTATACTATGACGTCAAAAATGTCCAAAAAATGACATGCTATACTATGACGTCGAAAATGTCATAAAAATGACGTTATATACTATGACGTCGAAAATGTAAAAAAAATGACGTCGAAAATATCATAAAAATATGATATTGACGTCGAAAATGTAAAAAAAATGACAGTATACTATGATGTCGAAAATGTCAAAAAAATGACATGCTATACTATCACGTCGAAAATGTCCAAAAAATGACATAGTATACTATAACGTCGAAAATGTCCAAAAAATGACATAGTATACTATAACGTCGAAAATGTCCAAAAAATGACGTACTATGGTGTGGCGTCGAAAATGTCCAAAAAATGACATAGTATACTATGATGTCGAAAATGTAAAAAAAATGACATGCTATACTATGATGTCGAAAATGTAAAAAAAATGACAGTATACTATGATGTCGAAAATGTCAAAAAAATGACATGCTATACTATCACGTCGAAAATGTCCAAAAAATGACATAGTATACTATAACGTCGAAAATGTCCAAAAAATGACATAGTATACTATAACGTCGAAAATGTCCAAAAAATGACGTACTATAGTGTGGCGTCGAAAATGTCCAAAAAATGACATAGTATACTATGATGTCGAAAATGTAAAAAAAATGACATGCTATACTATGATGTCGAAAATGTAAAAAAAATGACAGTATACTATGATGTCGAAAATGTCAAAAAAATGACATGCTATACTATCACGTCGAAAATGTCCAAAAAATGACATAGTATACTATAACGTCGAAAATGTCCAAAAAATGACATAGTATACTATAACGTCGAAAATGTCCAAAAAATGACATAGTATACTATGATGTCGAAAATGTAAAAAAAATGACATGCTATACTATGATGTCGAAAATGTAAAAAAAATGACATGCTATACTATGACGTCGAAAATGTCCAAAAAAATGACATGCTATTATACTGTTACGTCGAAAATGTCAAAAAAACGACATGCTATTATACTATGACGTCGAAAATATCCAAAAAAATTACATATGACGTCGAAAATGTCCAAAAAATGACATATGACGTCGAAAATGTCCAAAAAAAGTCATAGTATACTGTGACGTCGAACGTGTCCGAAAAATGACATGACGTCGAAAATGTCCAAAAAATGACATAGTATACTATGACGTCGAAAATGTACGAAAAATGACATAGTATACTATGACGTCGAAAATGTCCAAATAATTACATACTATACTGTGACGTCGAAAATGTCAAACAAATGACATGCTATTTACAATGACGTCGAATTTGTCCAAAAAATGAAATACTATATACTATGACGTCGAAAATGTCCAAATAATGACTTAGTATACTATGACGTCAAAAATGTCCAACAAATGACATAGTATACTATGACGTCAAAAATGTCCAAATAATGACATAGTATAATGTCGAAAATGTAAGAAAAATGACATATTATACTATGACGTCGAAAATGTCCAAAAAATGACATAGTATACTATGACGTCGAAAATGTCATAAAAATGACATAGTATACTATGATGTCGAAAATGTCCAAAAAATGAAATTGTATACTATGATTTCGAAAATGTCCAAAAAATGACAGTATACTATGATGTCGAAAATGTCCAGAAAATGACATGCTATACTATAACGTCGAAAATGTCCAAAAAATGACATGCTATACTATGATGTCGAAAATGTCCAGAAAATGACATAGTATACTATGATGTCGAAAATGTCCAAAAAATGACATAGTATACTATGATGTCGAAAATGTAAAAAAAATTACATGCTATACTATGACGTCGAAAATGTCCAAAAAATGACATAGTATACTATGATGTTGAAAATGTCCAAAAAATGACATAGTATACTATGATGTCGAAAATGTCCAAAAAATGACATAGTATACTATGACGTTGAAAATGTCCAAAAAATGACATGCTATACTATGATGTCGAAAATGTAAAAAAAAATGACATGCTATACTATGACGTCGAAAATGTCCAGAAAATGACATGCTATACTATGATGTCGAAAATGCAAAAAAAATGACATGCTATACTATGACGTCGAAAATATCCAAAAAATGACATGCTATACTATGACGTCGAAAATGTCCAAAAAATGACATAGTATAGTATGATGTCGAAAATTTCCAGAAAATGACATGCTATACTATGATGTCGAAAATGTAAAAAAAAATGACATGCTATACTATGACGTCGAATATGTCCAAAAAATGACATGCTATACTATGACGTCGAAAATGTCCAAAAAATGACATAGTATACTATGATGTCGAAAATTTCCAAAAAATGACATAGTATATTATGACGTGGAATTTGTCCAAAAAATGACAGTATACTATGACGTGGAAAATGTCCAAAATATGAAATGGTATACTATGACGTCGAAATGTAAGAAAAATGACAATATACTATGACGTCAAAAATGTCCAAAAATGACATGACGTCGAAAATGTCCAAAAAATGACATAGTATACTATGACGTCGAAAATGTCCAAAAAATGACATAGTATACTATGACGTCGAAAATGTCAAACAAATGACATACTAAACAATGACGTCGAATTTGTCCAAAAAATGAAATACTATATACTATGACGTCGAAAATGTCCAAATAATGACTTAGTATACTATGACGTCAAAAATGTCCAACAAATGACATAGTATACTATGACGTCAAAAATGTCCAAATGACATAGTATAACGTCGAAAATGTAAGAAAAATGACATATTATACTATGACGTCGAAAATGTCCAAAAAATGACATAGTATACTATGACGTCAAAAATGTCCAAAAAATGACATGCTATACTATGACGTCGAAAATGTCATAAAAATGACGTTATATACATAACGTCGAAAATGTAAAAAAAATGACGTCGAAAATATCATAAAAATATGATATTGACGTCGAAAATGTAAAAAAAATGACAGTATACTATGATGTCGAAAATGTCACAAAAATGACATGCTATACTATCACGTCGAAAATGTCCAAAAAATGACATAGTATACTATAACGTCGAAAATGTCCAAAAAATGACATAGTATACTATAACGTCGAAAATGTCCAAAAAATGACGTACTATAGTGTGGCGTCGAAAATGTCCAAAAAATGACATAGTATACTATGATGTCGAAAATGTAAAAAAAATGACATGCTATACTATGATGTCGAAAATGTAAAAAAAATGACATGCTATACTATGACGTCGAAAATGTCCAAAAAAATGACATGCTATTATACTGTTACGTCGAAAATGTCAAAAAAAACGACATGCTATTATACTATGACGTCGAAAATATCCAAAAAAATTACATATGACGTCGAAAATGTCAAAAAAACGACATGCTATTATACTATGACGTCGAAAATATCCAAAAAAATTACATATGACGTCGAAAATGTCCAAAAAATGACATATGACGTCGAAAATGTCCAAAAAAAGTCATAGTATACTGTGACGTCGAACGTGTCCGAAAAATGACATGACGTCGAAAATGTCCAAAAAATGACATAGTATACTATGACGTCGAAAATGTACGAAAAATGACATAGTATACTATGACGTCGAAAATGTCCAAATAATTACATACTATACTGTGACGTCGAAAATGTCAAACAAATGACATGCTATTTACAATGACGTCGAATTTGTCCAAAAAATGAAATACTATATACTATGACGTCGAAAATGTCCAAATAATGACTTAGTATACTATGACGTCAAAAATGTCCAACAAATGACATAGTATACTATGACGTCAAAAATTTCCAAATAATGACATAGTATAACGTCGAAAATGTAAGAAAAATGACATATTATACTATGACGTTGAAAATGTCCAAAAAATGACATAGTATACTATGACGTCGAAAATGTCATAAAAATGACGTTATATACTATGACGTCGAAAATGTAAAAAAAATGACGTCGAAAATATCATAAAAATATGATATTGACGTCGAAAATGTAAAAAAAATGACAGTATACTATGATGTCGAAAATGTCCAGAAAACGACATGCTATACTATGACGTCGAAAATGTCCAAAAAATGACATGTTATACTATGTCGAAAATGTAAAAAATAAATGACATGTTATACTATGACGTCGAAAATGTCCAAAAAATGACATAGTATACTATGACGTCAAAAATGTCAAAAAAATGACATGCTATACTATGATGTCGAAAATGTAAAAAAAAGACATGCTATACTATGACGTCGAAAAGGTCCAAAAAATGACATAGTATACTATGATGTCGAAAATGTCCAAAAAATGACATAGTATACTATGACGTCAAAAATGTCCAGAAAATGACATAGTATACTATGACGTCAAAAATGTCCAAATAATGACATAGTATAACGTCGAAAATGTAAGAAAAATGACATATTATACTATGACGTTGAAAATGTCCAAAAAATGACATAGTATACTATGACGTCGAAAATGTCCAAATAATGACATAGTATACTATGATGTCGAAAATGTCCAAAAAATGACATAGTATACTATGACGTCAAAAATGTCCAACAAATGACATAGTATACTATGACGTCAAAAATGTCCAAATAATGACATAGTATAACGTCGAAAATGTAAGAAAAATGACATATTATACTATGACGTTGAAAATGTCCAAAAAATGACATAGTATACTATGACGTCGAAAATGTCATAAAAATGACGTTATATACTATGACGTCGAAAATGTAAAAAAAATGACGTCGAAAATATCATAAAAATATGATATTGACGTCGAAAATGTAAAAAAAAATGACAGTATACTATGATGTCGAAAATGTCCAGAAAACGACATGCTATACTATGACGTCGAAAATGTCCAAAAAATGACATGTTATACTATGTCGAAAATGTAAAAAATAAATGACATGTTATACTATGACGTCGAAAATGTCCAAAAAATGACATAGTATACTATGACGTCGAAAATGTCAACAAAAAATGACACAGTATACTATGAGGTCGAAAATGTCAAAAAAATGACATGCTATACTATGATGTCGAAAATGTAAAAAAAAGACATGCTATACTATGACGTCGAAAATGTCCAAAAAATGACATAGTATACTATGACGTCAAAAATGTCCAAAAAATGACATAGTATACTATGACGTCAAAAATGTCCAAATAATGACATAGTATACTATGATGTCGAAAATGTCCAAAAAATGACATAGTATACTATGACGTCAAAAATGTCCAAATAATGACATAGTATACTATGATGTCGAAAATGTCCAAAAAATGACATAGTATACTATGACGTTGAAAATGTCCAAAAAATGACATAGTATACTATGACGTCGAAAATGTCCAAAAAATGACATGCTATACTATGATGTCGAAAATGTCCAGAAAATGACATAGTATACTATGATGTCGAAAATGTCCAAAAAATGACATAGTATACTATGATGTCGAAAATGTAAAAAAAATTACATGCTATACTATGACGTCGAAAATGTCCAAAAAATGACATAGTATACTATGATGTCGAAAATGTCCAAAAAATGACATAGTATACTATGATGTCGAAAATGTCCAGAAAATGACATAGTATACTATGATGTCGAAAATGTCCAAAAAATGACATAGTATACTATGATGTCGAAAATGTAAAAAAATTACATGCTATACTATGACGTCGAAAATGTCCAAAAAATGACATAGTATACTATGATGTCGAAAATGTCCAAAAAATGACATAGTATACTATGATGTCGAAAATGTCCGAAAAATGACATAGTATACTATGATGTCGAAAATGTCCAAAAAATGACATAGTATACTATGACGTCAAAAATGTCCAAAAAATGACATAGTATACTATGACGTCAAAAATGTCCAAATAATGACATAGTATACCGTCGAAAATGTAAGAAAAATGACGTTATATACTATGACGTCGAAAATGTCCAGAAAATGACATGCTATACTATAACGTCGAAAATGTCCAAAAAATGACATGCTATACTATGATGTCGAAAATGTCCAGAAAATGACATAGTATACTATGACGTCAAAAATGTCCAAATAATGACATAGTATAACGTCGAAAATGTAAGAAAAATGACATATTATACTATGACGTCGAAAATGTCCAAAAAATGACATAGTATACTATGATGTCGAAAATGTCCAAAAAATGACATGCTATACTATGATGTCGAAAATGTAAAAAAAATGACATGCTATACTATGTCGAAAATGTAAAAAAAAAAGACCTGCTATACTATGACGTCGAAAATGTCCAGAAAATGACATGCTATACTATGACGTCGAAAATATCCAAAAAATGACATGCTATACTATGACGTCGAAAATGTCCAAAAAATGACATAGTATAGTATGATGTCGAAAATTTCCAGAAAATGACATGCTATACTATGATGTCGAAAATGTAAAAAAAAATGACATGCTATACTATGACGTCGAAAATGTCCAAAAAATTACATGCTTTACTATGATGTCGAAAATGTCCAAAAAATGACATAGTATACTATGATGTTGAAAATGTCCAAAAAAACGACATGCTATACTATGACGTCGAAAATGTCAAAAAAACGACATGCTATACTATGACGTCGAAAATGTCCAAAAAAACGACATGCTATTATACTGTGACGTCGAAAATGTCAAAAAAACGACATGCTATACTATGAAGTCGAAAATGTCCAAAAAATGACATGCTATACTATGACGTCGAAAATGTCCAAAAAATGACATAGTATACTATAACGTCGAAAATGTCCAAAAAATGACGTACTATAGTATGGCGTCGAAAATGTCCAAAAAATTACATAGTATACTATGACGTCGAAAATGTCCAAAAAGTGACATAGTATACTATGACGTCGAAAATGTCAAACAAATGACATACTATTTACTATGACGTCGAATTTGTCCAAAAAATGAAACACTATATACTATGACGTCAAATATGTCCAACAAATGACATAGTATACTACGACGTCAAAAATTTACAAATAATAACATAGTATACTATGACGTCGAAAATGTCCAACAAATGACATAGTATACTACGACGTCAAAAATGTCCAAATAATGACATACTATACTATGACTTCGAAAATGTCCAAAAAATGACATAGTATATTATGACGTGGAATTTGTCCAAAAAATGACAGTATACTATGACGTGGAAAATGTCCAAAATATGACATAGTATACTATGATGTCGAAAATGTAAAAAAATGACATGCTATACTATGTCGAAAATGTAAAAAAAATGACATGCTATACTATGACGTCGAAAATGTCCAAAAAATGACATGCTATTATACTGTTACGTCGAAAATGTCAAAAAAACGACATGCTATTATACTATGACGTCGAAAATATCCAAAAAAATGACATATGACGTCGAAAATGTCCAAAAAATGACATATGACGTCGAAAATGTCCAAAAAAAGTCATAGTATACTATGAAGTCGAACGTGTCCGAAAAATGACATGACGTCGAAAATGTCCAAAAAATGACATAGTATACTATGACGTCGAAAATGTAAGAAAAATGACATAGTATACTATGACTTCGAAAATGTCCAAATAATTACATACTATACTATGACGTCGAAAATGTCAAACAAATGACATGCTATTTACAATGACGTCGAATTTGTCCAAAAAATGAAATACTATATACTATGACGTCGAAAATGTCCAAATAATGACTTAGTATACTATGACGTCAAAAATGTCCAACAAATGACATAGTATACTATGACGTCGAAAATGTCAAACAAATGACATGCTATTTACAATGACGTCGAATTTGTCCAAAAAATGAAATACTATATACTATGACGTCGAAAATGTCCAAATAATGACTTAGTATACTATGACGTCAAAAATGTCCAAATAATGACATAGTATAACGTCGAAAATGTAAGAAAAATGACATAGTATACTATGACGTCGAAAATGTCATAAAAATGACGTTATATACTATGACGTCGAAAATGTAAAAAAAATGACGTCGAAAATATCATAAAAATATGATATTGACGTCGAAAATGTAAAAAAAATGACAGTATACTATGATGTCGAAAATGTCCAGAAAATGACATGCTATACTATGACGTCGAAAATGTCCAAAAAATGACATGCTATACTATGATGTCGAAAATGTCCAGAAAATGACATAGTATACTATGATGTCGAAAATGTCCAAAAAATGACATAGTATACTATGACGTCAAAAATGTCCAAATAATGACATAGTATACTATGATGTCGAAAATGTCCAAAAAATGACATAGTATACTATGACGTCAAAAATGTCCAACAAATGACATAGTATACTATGACGTCAAAAATGTCCAAATAATGACATAGTATAACGTCGAAAATGTAAGAAAAATGACATATTATACTATGACGTTGAAAATGTCCAAAAAATGACATAGTATACTATGACGTCGAAAATGTCATAAAAATGACGTTATATACTATGACGTCGAAAATGTAAAAAAAATGACGTCGAAAATATCATAAAAATATGATATTGACGTCGAAAATGTAAAAAAAATGACAGTATACTATGATGTCGAAAATGTCCAGAAAACGACATGCTATACTATGACGTCGAAAATGTCCAAAAAATGACATAGTATACTATGACGTCAAAAATGTCCAAAAAATGACATAGTATACTATGACGTCAAAAATGTCCAAATAATGACATAGTATACTATGATGTCGAAAATGTCCAAAAAATGACATAGTATACTATGACGTCAAAAATGTCCAAATAATGACATAGTATACTATGATGTCGAAAATGTCCAAAAAATGACATAGTATACTATGACGTTGAAAATGTCCAAAAAATGACATAGTATACTATGACGTCGAAAATGTCCAAAAAATGACATGCTATACTATGTCGAAAATGTCCAGAAAATGACATAGTATACTATGATGTCGAAAATGTCCAAAAAATGACATAGTATACTATGATGTCGAAAATGTAAAAAAAATTACATGCTATACTATGACGTCGAAAATGTCCAAAAAATGACATAGTATACTATGATGTCGAAAATGTCCAAAAAATGACATAGTATACTACGACGTCAAAAATGTCCAAATAATGACATACTATACTATGACTTCGAAAATGTCCAAAAAATGACATAGTATATTATGACGTGGAATTTGTCCAAAAAATGACAGTATACTATGACGTGGAAAATGTCCAAAATATGACATAGTATACTATGATGTCGAAAATGTAAAAAAATGACATGCTATACTATGTCGAAAATGTAAAAAAAATGACATGCTATACTATGACGTCGAAAATGTCCAAAAAATGACATGCTATTATACTGTTACGTCGAAAATGTCAAAAAAACGACATGCTATTATACTATGACGTCGAAAATATCCAAAAAAAATGACATATGACGTCGAAAATGTCCAAAAAATGACATATGACGTCGAAAATGTCCAAAAAAAGTCATAGTATACTATGAAGTCGAACGTGTCCGAAAAATGACATGACGTCGAAAATGTCCAAAAAATGACATAGTATACTATGACGTCGAAAATGTAAGAAAAATGACATAGTATACTATGACTTCGAAAATGTCCAAATAATTACATACTATACTATGACGTCGAAAATGTCAAACAAATGACATGCTATTTACAATGACGTCGAATTTGTCCAAAAAATGAAATACTATATACTATGACGTCGAAAATGTCCAAATAATGACTTAGTATACTATGACGTCAAAAATGTCCAACAAATGACATAGTATACTATGACGTCGAAAATGTCAAACAAATGACATGCTATTTACAATGACGTCGAATTTGTCCAAAAAATGAAATACTATATACTATGACGTCGAAAATGTCCAAATAATGACTTAGTATACTATGACGTCAAAAATGTCCAAATAATGACATAGTATAACGTCGAAAATGTAAGAAAAATGACATAGTATACTATGACGTCGAAAATGTCATAAAAATGACGTTATATACTATGACGTCGAAAATGTAAAAAAAATGACGTCGAAAATATCATAAAAATATGATATTGACGTCGAAAATGTAAAAAAAATGACAGTATACTATGATGTCGAAAATGTCCAGAAAATGACATGCTATACTATGACGTCGAAAATGTCCAAAAATGACATGCTATACTATGATGTCGAAAATGTCCAGAAAATGACATAGTATACTATGATGTCGAAAATGTCCAAAAAATGACATAGTATACTATGACGTCAAAAATGTCCAAATAATGACATAGTATACTATGATGTCGAAAATGTCCAAAAAATGACATAGTATACTATGACGTCAAAAATGTCCAACAAATGACATAGTATACTATGACGTCAAAAATGTCCAAATAATGACATAGTATAACGTCGAAAATGTAAGAAAAATGACATATTATACTATGACGTTGAAAATGTCCAAAAAATGACATAGTATACTATGACGTCGAAAATGTCATAAAAATGACGTTATATACTATGACGTCGAAAATGTAAAAAAAATGACGTCGAAAATATCATAAAAATATGATATTGACGTCGAAAATGTAAAAAAAATGACAGTATACTATGATGTCGAAAATGTCCAGAAAACGACATGCTATACTATGACGTCGAAAATGTCCAAAAAATGACATAGTATACTATGACGTCAAAAATGTCCAAAAAATGACATAGTATACTATGACGTCAAAAATGTCCAAATAATGACATAGTATACTATGATGTCGAAAATGTCCAAAAAATGACATAGTATACTATGACGTCAAAAATGTCCAAATAATGACATAGTATACTATGATGTCGAAAATGTCCAAAAAATGACATAGTATACTATGACGTTGAAAATGTCCAAAAAATGACATAGTATACTATGACGTCGAAAATGTCCAAAAAATGACATGCTATACTATGTCGAAAATGTCCAGAAAATGACATAGTATACTATGATGTCGAAAATGTCCAAAAAATGACATAGTATACTATGATGTCGAAAATGTAAAAAAAATTACATGCTATACTATGACGTCGAAAATGTCCAAAAAATGACATAGTATACTATGATGTCGAAAATGTCCAAAAAAATGACATAGTATACTATGATGTCGAAAATGTCCAGAAAATGACATAGTATACTATGACGTTGAAAATGTCCAAAAAATGACATAGTATACTATGACGTCAAAAATGTCCAAAAAATGACATAGTGTACTATGACGTCAAAAATGTCCAAATAATGACATAGTATACCGTCGAAAATGTAAGAAAAATGACGTTATATACTGTGACGTCGAAAATGCAAAAAAAATGACGTCGAAAATATCATAAAAATATGATATTGACGTCGAAAATGTAAAAAAAATGACAGTATACTATGATGTCGAAAATGTCCAGAAAATGACATGCTATACTATAACGTCGAAAATGTCCAAAAATGACATGCTATACTATGATGTCGAAAATGTCCAGAAAATGACATAGTATACTATGATGTCGAAAATGTCCAAAAAATGACATAGTATACTATGACGTCAAAAATGTCCAAATAATGATATAGTATACTATGATGTCGAAAATGTCCAAAAAATGACATAGTATACTATGACGTCAAAAATGTCCAACAAATGACATAGTATACTATGACGTCAAAAATGTCCAAATAATGACATAGTATAACGTCGAAAATGTAAGAAAAATGACATATTATACTATGACGTTGAAAATGTCCAAAAAATGACATAGTATACTATGACGTCGAAAATGTCATAAAAATGACGTTATATACTATGACGTCGAAAATGTAAAAAAAATGACGTCGAAAATATCATAAAAATATGATATTGACGTCGAAAATGTAAAAAAAATGACAGTATACTATGATGTCGAAAATGTCCAGAAAACGACATGCTATACTATGACGTCGAAAATGTCCAAAAAATGACATGTTATACTATGTCGAAAATGTAAAAAATAAATGACATATTATACTATGACGTCGAAAATGTCCAAAAAATGACATAGTATACTATGACGTCGAAAATGTCAACAAAAAATGACACAGTATACTATGAGGTCGAAAATGTCAAAAAAATGACATGCTATACTATGATGTCGAAAATGTAAAAAAAAGACATGCTATACTATGACGTCGAAAATGTCCAAAAAATGACATAGTATACTATGACGTCAAAAATGTCCAAAAAATGACATAGTATACTATGACGTCAAAAATGTCCAAATAATGACATAGTATACTATGATGTCGAAAATGTCCAAAAAATGACATAGTATACTATGACGTCAAAAATGTCCAAATAATGACATAGTAAACTATGATGTCGAAAATGTCCAAAAAATGACATAGTATACTATGACGTTGAAAATGTCCAAAAAATGACATAGTATACTATGACGTCGAAAATGTCCAAAAAATGACATGCTATACTATGTCGAAAATGTCCAGAAAATGACATAGTATACTATGATGTCGAAAATGTCCAAAAAATGACATAGTATACTATGATGTCGAAAATGTAAAAAAAATTACATGCTATACTATGACGTCGAAAATGTCCAAAAAATGACATAGTATACTATGATGTCGAAAATGTCCAAAAAATGACATAGTATACTATGATGTCGAAAATGTCCAAAAAATGACATAGTATACTATGACGTTGAAAATGTCCAAAAAATGACATAGTATACTATGACGTCAAAAATGTCCAAAAAATGACATAGTGTACTATGACGTCAAAAATGTCCAAATAATGACATAGTATACCGTCGAAAATGTAAGAAAAATGACGTTATATACTGTGACGTCGAAAATGCAAAAAAAATGACGTCGAAAATATCATAAAAATATGATATTGACGTCGAAAATGTAAAAAAAATGACAGTATACTATGATGTCGAAAATGTCCAGAAAATGACATGCTATACTATAACGTCGAAAATGTCCAAAAAATGACATGCTATATATAGATGTCGAAAATGTCCAGAAAATGACATAGTATACTATGATGTCGAAAATGTCCAAAAAATGACATAGTATACTATGACGTCAAAAATGTCCAAATAATGACATAGTATACTATGATGTCGAAAATGTCCAAAAAATGACATAGTATACTATGACGTCAAAAATGTCCAACAAATGACATAGTATACTATGACGTCAAAAATGTCCAAATAATGACATAGTATAACGTCGAAAATGTAAGAAAAATGACATATTATACTATGACGTTGAAAATGTCCAAAAAATGACATAGTATACTATGACGTCGAAAATGTCATAAAAATGACGTTATATACTATGACGTCGAAAATGTAAAAAAAATGACGTCGAAAATATCATAAAAATATGATATTGACGTCGAAAATGTAAAAAAAATGACAGTATACTATGATGTCGAAAATGTCCAGAAAACGACATGCTATACTATGACGTCGAAAATGTCCAAAAAATGACATGTTATACTATGTCGAAAATGTAAAAAATAAATGACATATTATACTATGACGTCGAAAATGTCCAAAAAATGACATAGTATACTATGACGTCGAAAATGTCAACAAAAAATGACACAGTATACTATGAGGTCGAAAATGTCAAAAAAATGACATGCTATACTATGATGTCGAAAATGTAAAAAAAAGACATGCTATACTATGACGTCGAAAATGTCCAAAAAATGACATAGTATACTATGACGTCAAAAATGTCCAAAAAATGACATAGTATACTATGACGTCAAAAATGTCCAAATAATGACATAGTATACTATGATGTCGAAAATGTCCAAAAAATGACATAGTATACTATGACGTCAAAAATGTCCAAATAATGACATAGTAAACTATGATGTCGAAAATGTCCAAAAAATGACATAGTATACTATGACGTTGAAAATGTCCAAAAAATGACATAGTATACTATGACGTCGAAAATGTCCAAAAAATGACATGCTATACTATGATGTCGAAAATGTCCAGAAAATGACATAGTATACTATGATGTCGAAAATGTCCAAAAAATGACATAGTATACTATGATGTCGAAAATGTAAAAAAAATTACATGCTATACTATGACGTCGAAAATGTCCAAAAAATGACATAGTATACTATGATGTCGAAAATGTCCAAAAAATGACATAGTATACTATGATGTCGAAAATGTCCAAAAAATGACATAGTATACTATGATGTCGAAAATGTCCAAAAAATGACATAGTATACTATGACGTCAAAAATGTCCAAAAAATGACATAGTATACTATGACGTCAAAAATGTCCAAATAATGACATAGTATACCGTCGAAAATGTAAGAAAAATGACGTTATATACTATGACGTCGAAAATGTCCAGAAAATGACATGCTATACTATAACGTCGAAAATGTCCAAAAAATGACATGCTATACTATGATGTCGAAAATGTCCAGAAAATGACATAGTATACTATGACGTCAAAAATGTCCAAATAATGACATAGTATAACGTCGAAAATGTAAGAAAAATGACATATTATACTATGACGTCGAAAATGTCCAAAAAATGACATAGTATACTATGACGTCGAAAATGTCATAAAAATTACATGCTATACTATGACGTCGAAAATGTCCAAAAAATGACATAGTATACTATGATGTTGAAAATGTCCAAAAAATGACATAGTATACTATGATGTCGAAAATGTCCAAAAAATGACATGCTATACTATGATGTCGAAAATGTAAAAAAAAATGACATGCTATACTATGTCGAAAATGTAAAAAAAAAATGACCTGCTATACTATGACGTCGAAAATGTCCAGAAAATGACATGCTATACTATGACGTCGAAAATATCCAAAAAATGACATGCTATACTATGACGTCGAAAATGTCCAAAAAATGACATAGTATAGTATGATGTCGAAAATTTCCAGAAAATGACATGCTATACTATGATGTCGAAAATGTAAAAAAAAATGACATGCTATACTATGACGTCGAAAATGTCCAAAAAATTACATGCTTTACTATGATGTCGAAAATGTCCAAAAAATGACATAGTATACTATGATGTTGAAAATGTCCAAAAAAACGACATGCTATACTATGACGTCGAAAATGTCAAAAAAACGACATGCTATACTATGACGTCGAAAATGTCCAAAAAAACGACATGCTATTATACTGTGACGTCGAAAATGTCAAAAAAAACGACATGCTATACTATGAAGTCGAAAATGTCCAAAAAATGACATGCTATACTATGACGTCGAAAATGTCCAAAAAATGACATAGTATACTATAACGTCGAAAATGTCCAAAAAATGACGTACTATAGTATGGCGTCGAAAATGTCCAAAAAATTACATAGTATACTATGACGTCGAAAATGTCCAAAAAGTGACATAGTATACTATGACGTCGAAAATGTCAAACAAATGACATACTATTTACTATGACGTCGAATTTGTCCAAAAATGAAACACTATATACTATGAGGTCAAATATGTCCAACAAATGACATAGTATACTATAACGTCGAAAATGTCCAAAAAATGACGTAGTATACTGTGACGTCGAAAATGTCCAAAAAATTACATAGTATACTATGACGTTGAAAATGTCAAACAAATGACATACTATTTACTATGACGTCGAATTTGTCCAAAAATGAAACACTATATACTATGACGTCAAATATGTCCAACAAATGACATAGTATACTATAACGTCGAAAATGTCCAAAAAATGACGTAGTATACTGTGACGTCGAAAATGTCCAAAAAATTACATAGTATACTATGACGTCGAAAATGTCAAACAAATGACATACTATTTACTATGACGTCGAATTTGTCCAAAAATGAAACACTATATACTATGACGTCAAATATGTCCAACAAATGACATAGTATACTACGACGTCAAAAATTTACAAATAATAACATAGTATACTATGACGTCGAAAATGTCCAACAAATGACATAGTATACTACGACGTCAAAAATGTCCAAATAATGACATACTATACTATGACGTCGAAAATGTTAGAAAAATGACATACTATACTATGACTTCGAAAATGTCCAAAAAATGACATAGTATATTATGACGTGGAATTTGTCCAAAAAATGACAGTATACTATGACGTGGAAAATGTCCAAAATATGACATAGTATACTATGATGTCGAAAATGTAAAAAAATGACATGCTATACTATGTCGAAAATGTAAAAAAAATGACATGCTATACTATGACGTCGAAAATGTCCAAAAAATGACATGCTATTATACTGTTACGTCGAAAATGTCAAAAAAACGACATGCTATTATACTATGACGTCGAAAATATCCAAAAAAATGACATATGACGTCGAAAATGTCCAAAAAATGACATATGACGTCGAAAATGTCCAAAAAAAGTCATAGTATACTATGAAGTCCAACGTGTCCGAAAAATGACATGACGTCGAAAATGTCCAAAAAATGACATAGTATACTATGACGTCGAAAATATCCAAAAAAATGACATATGACGTCGAAAATGTCCAAAAAATGACATATGACGTCGAAAATGTCCAAAAAAAGTCATAGTATACTATGAAGTCCAACGTGTCCGAAAAATGACATGACGTCGAAAATGTCCAAAAAATGACATAGTATACTATGACGTCGAAAATGTAAGAAAAATGACATAGTATACTATGACTTCGAAAATGTCCAAATAATTACATACTATACTATGACGTCGAAAATGTCAAACAAATGACATGCTATTTACAATGACGTCGAATTTGTCCAAAAAATGAAATACTATATACTATGACGTCGAAAATGTCCAAATAATGACTTAGTATACTATGACGTCAAAAATGTCCAACAAATGACATAGTATACTATGACGTCGAAAATGTCAAACAAATGACATGCTATTTACAATGACGTCGAATTTGTCCAAAAAATGAAATACTATATACTATGACGTCGAAAATGTCCAAATAATGACTTAGTATACTATGACGTCAAAAATGTCCAAATAATGACATAGTATAACGTCGAAAATGTAAGAAAAATGACATAGTATACTATGACGTCGAAAATGTCATAAAAATGACGTTATATACTATGACGTCGAAAATGTAAAAAAAATGACGTCGAAAATATCATAAAAATATGATATTGACGTCGAAAATGTAAAAAAAATGACAGTATACTATGATGTCGAAAATGTCCAGAAAACGACATGCTATACTATGACGTCGAAAATGTCCAAAAAATGACATGTTATACTATGTCGAAAATGTCAAAAAAATGACATGTTATACTATGACGTCGAAAATGTCCAAAAAATTACATAGTATACTATGACGTCGAAAATGTCAACAAAAAATGAGACAGTATACTATGACGTCGAAAATGTCAAAAAAACGACATGCTATACTATGATGTCGAAAATGTAAAAAAAAAAAGACATGCTATACTATGACGTCGAAAATGTCCAAAAAATGACATAGTATACTATGACGTCAAAAATGTCCAAAAAATGACATAGTATACTATGACGTCAAAAATGTCCAAATAATGACATAGTATACTATGATGTCGAAAATGTCCAAAAAATGACATAGTATACTATGACGTCAAAAATGTCCAAATAATGACATAGTATACTATGATGTCGAAAATGTCCAAAAAATGACATAGTATACTATGACGTTGAAAATGTCCAAAAAATGACATAGTATACTATGACGTCGAAAATGTCCAAAAAATGACATGCTATACTATGTCGAAAATGTCCAGAAAATGACATAGTATACTATGATGTCGAAAATGTCCAAAAAATGACATAGTATACTATGATGTCGAAAATGTAAAAAAAATTACATGCTATACTATGACGTCGAAAATGTCCAAAAAATGACATAGTATACTATGATGTCGAAAATGTCCAAAAAATGACATAGTATACTATGATGTCGAAAATGTCCAAAAAATGACATAGTATACTATGACGTTGAAAATGTCCAAAAAATGACATAGTATACTATGACGTCAAAAATGTCCAAAAAATGACATAGTGTACTATGACGTCAAAAATGTCCAAATAATGACATAGTATACCGTCGAAAATGTAAGAAATATGACGTTATATACTCTGACGTCGAAAATGCAAAAAAATGACGTCGAAAATATCATAAAAATATGATATTGACGTCGAAAATGTAAAAAAAATGACAGTATACTATGATGTCGAAAATGTCCAGAAAATGACATGCTATACTATAACGTCGAAAATGTCCAAAAAATGACATGCTATACTATGATGTCGAAAATGTCCAGAAAATGACATAGTATACTATGATGTCGAAAATGTCCAAAAAATGACATAGTATACTATGATGTCGAAAATGTAAAAAAAATTACATGCTATACTATGACGTCGAAAATGTCCAAAAAATGACATAGTATACTATGATGTCGAAAATGTCCAAAAAATGACATAGTATACTATGACGTTGAAAATGTCCAAAAAATGACATAGTATACTATGATGTTGAAAATGTCCAAAAAATGACATAGTATACTATGATGTCGAAAATGTCAAAAAATGACATAGTATACTATGATGTCGAAAATGTAAAAAAAATTACATGCTATACTATGACGTCGAAAATGTCCAAAAAATGACATAGTATACTATGATGTCGAAAATGTCCAAAAAATGAAATACTATATACTATGACGTCGAAAATGTCCAAATAATGACTTAGTATACTATGACGTCAAAAATGTCCAACAAATGACATAGTATACTATGACGTCGAAAATGTCAAACAAATGACATGCTATTTACAATGACGTCGAATTTGTCCAAAAAATGAAATACTATATACTATGACGTCGAAAATGTCCAAATAATGACTTAGTATACTATGACGTCAAAAATGTCCAAATAATGACATAGTATAACGTCGAAAATGTAAGAAAAATGACATAGTATACTATGACGTCGAAAATGTCATAAAAATGACGTTATATACTATGACGTCGAAAATGTAAAAAAAATGACGTCGAAAATATCATAAAAATATGATATTGACGTCGAAAATGTAAAAAAAATGACAGTATACTATGATGTCGAAAATGTCCAGAAAACGACATGCTATACTATGACGTCGAAAATGTCCAAAAAATGACATGTTATACTATGTCGAAAATGTCAAAAAAATGACATGTTATACTATGACGTCGAAAATGTCCAAAAAATGACATAGTATACTATGACGTCGAAAATGTCAACAAAAAATGAGACAGTATACTATGACGTCGAAAATGTCAAAAAAACGACATGCTATACTATGATGTCGAAAATGTAAAAAAAAAAAGACATGCTATACTATGACGTCGAAAATGTCCAAAAAATGACATAGTATACTATGACGTCAAAAATGTCCAAAAAATGACATAGTATACTATGACGTCAAAAATGTCCAAATAATGACATAGTATACTATGATGTCGAAAATGTCCAAAAAATGACATAGTATACTATGACGTCAAAAATGTCCAAATAATGACATAGTATACTATGATGTCGAAAATGTCCAAAAAATGACATAGTATACTATGACGTTGAAAATGTCCAAAAAATGACATAGTATACTATGACGTCGAAAATGTCCAAAAAATGACATGCTATACTATGTCGAAAATGTCCAGAAAATGACATAGTATACTATGATGTCGAAAATGTCCAAAAAATGACATAGTATACTATGATGTCGAAAATGTAAAAAAAATTACATGCTATACTATGACGTCGAAAATGTCCAAAAAATGACATAGTATACTATGATGTCGAAAATGTCCAAAAAATGACATAGTATACTATGATGTCGAAAATGTCCAAAAAATGACATAGTATACTATGACGTTGAAAATGTCCAAAAAATGACATAGTATACTATGACGTCAAAAATGTCCAAAAAATGACATAGTGTACTATGACGTCAAAAATGTCCAAATAATGACATAGTATACCGTCGAAAATGTAAGAAAAATGACGTTATATACTCTGACGTCGAAAATGCAAAAAAATGACGTCGAAAATATCATAAAAATATGATATTGACGTCGAAAATGTAAAAAAAATGACAGTATACTATGATGTCGAAAATGTCCAGAAAATGACATGCTATACTATAACGTCGAAAATGTCCAAAAAATGACATGCTATACTATGATGTCGAAAATGTCCAGAAAATGACATAGTATACTATGATGTCGAAAATGTCCAAAAAATGACATAGTATACTATGATGTCGAAAATGTAAAAAAAATTACATGCTATACTATGACGTCGAAAATGTCCAAAAAATGACATAGTATACTATGATGTCGAAAATGTCCAAAAAATGACATAGTATACTATGACGTTGAAAATGTCCAAAAAATGACATAGTATACTATGATGTTGAAAATGTCCAAAAAATGACATAGTATACTATGATGTCGAAAATGTCAAAAAATGACATAGTATACTATGATGTCGAAAATGTAAAAAAAATTACATGCTATACTATGACGTCGAAAATGTCCAAAAAATGACATAGTATACTATGATGTCGAAAATGTCCAAAAAATGACATAGTATACTATGATGTCGAAAATGTCCAAAAAATGACATAGTATACTATGACGTGGAAAATGTCCAAAAAATGACATAGTATACTATGACGTCAAAAATGTCCAAAAAATGACATAGTGTACTATGACGTCAAAAATGTCCAAATAATGACATAGTATACCGTCGAAAATGTAAGAAAAATGACGTTATATACTATGACGTCGAAAATGCAAAAAAAATGACGTCGAAAATATCATAAAAATATGATATTGACGTCGACAATGTAAAAAAAATGACAGTATACTATGATGTCGAAAATGTCCAGAAAATGACATGCTATACTATAACGTCGAAAATGTCCAAAAAATGACATGCTATACTATGATGTCGAAAATGTCCAGAAAATGACATAGTATACTATGATGTCGAAAATGTCCAAAAAATGACATAGTATACTATGATGTCGAAAATGTAAAAAAAATTACATGCTATACTATGACGTCGAAAATGTCCAAAAAATGACATAGTATACTATGATGTTGAAAATGTCCAAAAAATGACATAGTATACTATGATGTCGAAAATGTCCAAAAAATGACATAGTATACTATGACGTTGAAAATGTCCAAAAAATGACATAGTATACTATGACGTCGAAAATGTCCAAAAAATGACATGCTATACTATGTCGAAAATGTAAAAAAAAATGACATGCTATACTATGACGTCGAAAATGTCCAAAAAATGACATAGTATATTATGACGTGGAATTTGTCCAAAAAATGACAGTATACTATGACGTGGAAAATGTCCAAAATATGACATAGTATACTATGATGTCGAAAATGTAAAAAAAATGACATGCTATACTATGATGTCGAAAATGTAAAAAAAATGACATGCTATACTATGACGTCGAAAATGTCCAAAAAAAAGACATGCTATTATACTGTTACGTCGAAAATGTCAAAAAAACGACATGCTATTATACTATGACGTCGAAAATATCCAAAAAAATGACATATGACGTCGAAAATGTCCAAAAAATGACATATGACGTCGAAAATGTCCAAAAAAAGTCATAGTATACTATGACGTCGAACGTGTCCGAAAAATGACATGACGTCGAAAATGTCCAAAAAATGACATACTACTATGACGTCGAAAATGTCGAAAAAATGACATAGTATACTATGACGTCGAAAATGTCCAAATAATTACATACTATACTATGACGTCGAAAATGTCAAACAAATAACATGCTATTTACAATGACGTCGAATTTGTCCAAAAAATGAAATACTATATACTATGACGTCGAAAATGTCCAAATAATGACTTAGTATACTATGACGTCAAAAATGTCCAACAAATGACATAGTATACTATGACGTCAAAAATGTCCAAATAATGACATAGTATAACGTCGAAAATGTAAGAAAAATGACATATTATACTATGACGTTGAAAATGTCATAAAAATGACGTTATATACGACATGCTATTATACTGTGACGTCGAAAATGTCAAAAAAACGACATGCTATTATACTATGACGTCGAAAATGTCCAACAAATGACATAGTATACTATGACGTCGAAAATTTCCAAAAAATGACATGCTATACTATGACGTCGAAAATGTCCAAAAAATGACATAGTATACTCAACCCATTCTCACTCCCAACTCGTCATATATTGACGCATGGGATGGTCCGTCCTCGTCACATGTTGACGCGCAGGGTACCCTTTCGCGTCAATATGTGACGCGAGGTGTTTTACACTATGCCTTACCATAATTTTTGCCCTAAACCTAACCAAATCGTTGGGTTTTTAAGGTTCGGCAGCGGTTACGAGAACCCTTCGCGTGAAAAATCCACGTAAAACATGTGACCTGCACCAAATCGTTAACATGTGACGCTGAAGGACCCTGCCCAAGTCGTCAACTTTTGACGCGCAGGGGGTACCCTTCGCGTCAAGGGTCAGACGCATGGTCAGAAATTGTCCTAAGTCGTCAATATATGACGAGTTGGGAGTGAGAATGTGTTGGTATACTATTATGTCGAAAATTTCCAGAAAATGACATGCTATACTATGATGTCGAAAATGTAAAAAAAAATGACATGCTATACTATGACGTCGAAAATGTCCCAAAAATGATATAGTATACTATGATGTCGAAAATGTCCAAAAAATGACATAGTATACTATGATGTTGAAAATGTCCAAAAAAACGACATGCTATACTATGATGTCGAAAATGTCAAAAAAACGACATGCTATACTATGACGTCGAAAATGTCCAAAAAAACGACATGCTATTATACTGTGACGTCGAAAATGTCAAAAAAAACGACATGCTATAGTATGACGTCGAAAATGTCAAAAAAAACGACATGCTATACTATGAAGTCGAAAATGTCAAAAAAATGACATGCTTTACTATGACGTCGAAAATGTCCAAAAAATGACATAGTATACTATAACGTCGAAAATGTCCAAAAAATGACGTACTATAGTATGGCGTTGAAAATGTCCAAAAAATGACATAGTATACTATGACGTCGAAAATGTCCAAAAAATGACATAGTATACTATGACGTCGAAAATGTCAAACAAATGACATACTATTTACTATGACGTCGAATTTGTCCAAAAAATGAAATACTATATGCTATGACGTCAAATATGTCCAACAAATGACATAGTATACTACGACGTCAAAAATGTCCAAATAATGACATAGTATACTATGACGTTGAAAATGTCCAACAAATGACATAGTATACTACGACGTCAAAAATGTCCAAATAATGACATGACGTCGAAAATGTCCAAAAAATGACATAGTATACTATGACTTCGAAAGTGTCCAACAAATAGTATACTGTGATGTCGAAAATGTCCAAAAAATGACATAGTATACTATTATGTCGAAAATGTCCAAAAAATGACATAGTATACTATGACGTTGAAAATGTCCAAAAAATGACATAGTATACTATGACATCGAAAATGTAAGAAAAATGACATACTATACTGTGACGTCGAAAATGTCCAACAAATAGTATACTGTGATGTCGAAAATGTCCAAAAAATGACATAGTATACTATGATGTCGAAAATGTCCAAAAATGACATAGTATACTATGACGTTGAAAATGTCCAAAAATGACATAGTATACTATGACGTCGAAAATGTCCAAAAATGACATGCTATACTATGATGTCGAAAATGTAAAAAAAAATGACATGCTATACTATGTCGAAAATGTAAAAAAAAAAAGACATGCTATACTATGACGTCGAAAATGTCCAGAAAATGACATGCTATACTATGACGTCGAAAATATCCAAAAAATGACATGCTATACTATGACGTCGAAAATGTCCAAAAAATGACATAGTATAGTATGATGTCAAAATTTCAGAAAATGACATGCTATACTATGATGTCGAAAATGTCCAAAAAAATGACATAGTATACTATGATGTCGAAAATTTCCAGAAAATGACATGCTATACTATGATGTCGAAAATGTAAAAAAAACCGACATGCTATACTATGATGTCGAAAATGTCCCAAAAATGACATAGTATACTATGATGTCGAAAATGTCCAAAAAATGACATAGTATACTATGATGTTGAAAATGTCCAAAAAATGACATGCTATACTATGACGTCGAAAATGTCAAAAAAAACGACATGCTATACTATGACGTCGAAAATGTCCAAAAAAACGACATGCTATTTATACTGTGACGTCGAAAATGTCAAAAAAACGACATGCTATAGTATGACGTCGAAAATGTCAAAAAAACGACGTTATACTATGACGTCGAAAATGTCAAAAAATGACATAGTATACTATAACGTCGAAAATGTCCAAAAAATGACGTAGTATACTGTGACGTCGAAAATGTCCAAAAAATTACATAGTATACTATGACGTCGAAAATGTCAAACAAATGACATACTATTTACTATGACGTCGAATTTGTCCAAAAAATGAAATACTATGTTACTATGACGTCAAATATGTCCAACAAATGACATAGTATACTACGACGTCAAAAATGTCCAAATAACGACATAGTATACTATGACGTCGAAAATGTCCAACAAATGACATAGTATACTACGACGTCAAAAATGTCCAAATAATGACATAGTATACTATGACGTCGAAAATGTCCAACAAATGACATACTATACTATGACGTCGAAAATGTTAGAAAATGACATACTATACTATGACTTCGAAAATGTCCAAAAAATGACATAGTATATTATGACGTGGAATTTGTCCAAAAAATGACAGTATACTATGACGTGGAAAATGTCCAAAATATGACATGGTATACTATGACGTCGAAAATGTCCAAAAAATGACATGTTATACTATGTCGAAAATGTAAAAACAAATGACATGTTATACTATGACGTCGAAAATGTCCAAAAAATGACATAGTATACTATGACGTCGAAAATGTCAACAAAAATGACACAGTATACTATGACGTCGAAAATGTCAAAAAAACGAAATGCTATACTATGATGTCGAAAATGTAAAAAAAAAAAAGACATGCTATACTATGACGTCGAAAATGTCCAAAAAATGACATAGTATACTATGACGTCAAAAATGTCAAAAAATGACATAGTATACTATGACGTCAAAAATGTCCAAATAATGACATAGTATACTATGATGTCGAAAATGTCCAAAAAATGACATAGTATACTATGACGTCGAAAATGTCCAAAAAATGACATGCTATACTATGATGTCGAAAATGTCCAGAAAATGACATAGTATACTATGATGTCGAAAATGTCCAAAAAATGACATAGTATACTATGATGTCGAAAATGTAAAAAAATTACATGCTATACTATGACGTCGAAAATGTCCAAAAAATGACATAGTATACTATGATGTCGAAATGTCC
>JAXBVF010000110.1:7500-15000 GCA_036418095.1 Xiphophorus birchmanni
ACCCTAACCCTAACCCTACCCTTACCCTACCCTAACCCTAACCCTAACCCTACCCTTACCCTAACCCTAACCCTACCCTACCCTAACCCTAACCCTATTCTTTCCTTAACCTAACCTCACCCAAGATTCTTTCCTTAACCTAACCTCACCCAAGATTATGCACTTAACCTAACCAAACACAAGATTATGCACTTAACCTAACCTCACACAGTCAGAAAGTCTCCAAAAAACCTCTCCCAGGAACACTCTCCAGGCACTCGGGACACTCCAAAACACACTCTGGGAAGGTTCCCACAAGTACCCCAAACTACAACACTTAGAGCGATTTTTACTGTTTTTGCCAACTCCACCAACAAGGGCAAATGACATGTCTGCGGACTCGGGGGGACCGGCTGAGCACGGAAAACACTATCCCACCTCCATCCGACGCTCCTAGCAAAACTTGAAAAATGAATGGGAGTCTATGGCAGCTATAACGACGGAAGGGGCCAGGGACACCAAACTCGGTGGGGACCTGGACGGGGTCGAGACATGTATACACACCCACTTTGGTCAACTTGGCATGTACACTTTTTCAGTTATTGAGCTTGCCCATTTTTTTTTTAATATGGGTGTCAATGGCAGCTATGTCTTAGCAACCAGCCACAGCCACCAAACTTACAGGGAAGGTGGACATGTTCCCACCTACTCTCCACGCCAAGTATGGGCC
Source organism: Xiphophorus birchmanni (assembly GCA_036418095.1). Taxonomy (NCBI): domain Eukaryota; kingdom Metazoa; phylum Chordata; class Actinopteri; order Cyprinodontiformes; family Poeciliidae; genus Xiphophorus; species Xiphophorus birchmanni. The sequence goes on from JAXBVF010000110.1 coordinate 8,210, forward strand.
CACTACCTCAAATACTTTTCGAGTTATTGAGCTTGCCCATCTGACTTTTCTGGTTTTCATCCTATATCCTAGTCTAACCCTGGCCGATTTTGCAAACTCCACCAACCATCACATATCATAGCTTTTCTGACTCGGGGGCACCGGCTGAGCACGGAAAACACACTCCCGCCTCGATCCGACCTTCCTGGCCAAACCTCAAAATGAATGGGAGTCTATGGCAGCTATGTCAACGGAAGGAGCCACAGCCACCAAACTCGGAGGGAACCTAGGTACCCTCCATGGGTCTCTCGAGGCCAAGTATGGGACCCATAAGTCTTTTACTTTTTCACTTACAGAGAGTGAACCCTTTTTTACAATGTATGGGAGTCAATGGCAGCTAGGTCTTAGCAACCAGCCACAGCCTCCAAACTTACAGGGTACCTGGACACCCTCCACGACTCCCTCGAGGCCAAGTATGGGACCCATAAGTCTTTTACTCTTTCACTTACAGAGAGTGTACCACTCACTTTTCTGGTTTTCATCCTATATCCTAACCCTAACCTAACCCTAACCCTAACCCTAACCCTAACCCTAACCCTAACCCTAACCCTAACCCTAACCCTAACCCTAACCCTTACCCTACCCTAACCCTAACCCTAACCCTAACCCTAACCCTAACCCTAACCCTAACCCTAACCCTAACCCTACCCTTACCCTACCCTAACCCTAACCCTAACCCTAACCCTACCCTTACCCTAACCCTAACCCTACCCTACCCTAACCCTAACCCTATTCTTTCCTTAACCTAACCTCACCCAAGATTCTTTCCTTAACCTAACCTCACCCAAGATTATGCACTTAACCTAACCAAACACAAGATTATGCACTTAACCTAACCTCACACAGTCAGAAAGTCTCCAAAAAACCTCTCCCAGGAACACTCTCCAGGCACTCGGGACACTCCAAAACACACTCTGGGAAGGTTCCCACAAGTACCCCAAACTACAACACTTAGAGCGATTTTTACTGTTTTTGCCAACTCCACCAACAAGGGCAAATGACATGTCTGCGGACTCGGGGGGACCGGCTGAGCACGGAAAACACTATCCCACCTCCATCCGACGCTCCTAGCAAAACTTGAAAAATGAATGGGAGTCTATGGCAGCTATAACGACGGAAGGGGCCAGGGACACCAAACTCGGTGGGGACCTGGACGGGGTCGAGACATGTATACACACCCACTTTGGTCAACTTGGCATGTACACTTTTTCAGTTATTGAGCTTGCCCATTTTTTTTTTAATATGGGTGTCAATGGCAGCTATGTCTTAGCAACCAGCCACAGCCACCAAACTTACAGGGAAGGTGGACATGTTCCCACCTACTCTCCACGCCAAGTATGGGCCCACTACCTCAAATACTTTTCGAGTTATTGAGCTTGCCCATCTGACTTTTCTGGTTTTCATCCTATATCCTAGTCTAACCCTGGCCGATTTTGCAAACTCCACCAACCATCACATATCATAGCTTTTCTGACTCGGGGGCACCGGCTGAGCACGGAAAACACACTCCCGCCTCGATCCGACCTTCCTGGCCAAACCTCAAAATGAATGGGAGTCTATGGCAGCTATGTCAACGGAAGGAGCCACAGCCACCAAACTCGGAGGGAACCTAGGTACCCTCCATGGGTCTCTCGAGGCCAAGTATGGGACCCATAAGTCTTTTACTTTTTCACTTACAGAGAGTGAACCCTTTTTTACAATGTATGGGAGTCAATGGCAGCTAGGTCTTAGCAACCAGCCACAGCCTCCAAACTTACAGGGTACCTGGACACCCTCCACGACTCCCTCGAGGCCAAGTATGGGACCCATAAGTCTTTTACTCTTTCACTTACAGAGAGTGTACCACTCACTTTTCTGGTTTTCATCCTATATCCTACTGTAACCCTAGCCCATTTTCCAAACTCCACCAACCATGACATGTCATAGCTTTTCCGACTCAGGGGGACGCGCTGAGCACGGGAAACCCACTCCCAGCTCGATCCGACCCTCCTGGCCAAACCTCAAAATGAATGGCTGTCTATGGCAGCTATGAGAAGGGAAGGGGCCACGGACACCAAACTCGGTGGAGACCTGGACGGGGTCGAGACATGTATACACACCACGTTTGGTTAGCTTGGGACTTACACTTTGGAAGTTACGGAGCTCGGGTCGTTTTTTCTTTGAATGGGTGTCAATGGCAGCTATGTCAAGGGGAGGGGCCACTGCCACCAAACTTTAATACAATGTGGGTCCCTGCCATGGGTACCTCTGGGCCCAGTATGGTCCCCCTCACTCTTATACTTTTTCACTTACAGAGCTCGGGTCGTCGACTTTTCTGGTTTTCATCCTATATCCTAGCCCAGAACACTTAGACCAATTTTACCCATTTTCACACATCCACCAACCCTGTCATGTCACACATCCCCGCACTCAGGGCGACTCCCTGGGCACGGAGAACCCACTCCCAGCTCCATCCGACGCTCCTAGCAAAACTTGAAAAATCAATGGGAGTCTATGGCAGCTATAGGAAGGGGAAGGGCCAGGGACACCAAACTTGCAGGGAAGGTGCGGGACCTCGAGGGGTGTATAGACACCAAGTTTCATCAGCTTGCCACTTAAGGCTTTCCACTTACAGAGAGTCGTCACGTTTTTCAAACGCATGGGTGTCTATGGCAGCTATGTCATAGGAAGGGGCCACAGCCACCAAACTTGGAGGGTATGTGGGACCCCTCCGTGAGTCACTCCAGGCAAAGTATGGGCCCCATAAGTCTTTTACTTTTTCACTTACAGAGAGTCGTCACGCGTATTTTCTGGCTATCATCCTATATCCTACCCTGGCCGATTTCTCCAAAAATGTCCGATTTCTCCAAAAATGGCCAAAAATTGTCCCCATCCCAAAATTGGTCACTTATGCTAACCCTGAACCCTGGGTCCAAAATGTCCAACCCAAAACCCAACATTCTTGACTTAACCCAAACCCAAGGTTTTTCACTTACCCTAACCTCACCCAAGGTTCTTCACTTACCCTAACCAAACCCAAGATTCTTCACTTAACCTAACCTCACCCAAGATTTTTCACTTAACCTAACCTCACCCAAGATTCTTTCCTTAACCTAACCTCACCCAAGATTCTTTCCTTAACCTAACCTCACCCAAGATTATGCACTTAACCTAACCAAACACAAGATTATGCACTTAACCTAACCTCACACAGTCAGAAAGTCTCCAAAAAACCTCTCCCAGGAACACTCTCCAGGCACTCGGGACACTCCAAAACACACTCTGGGAAGGTTCCCACAAGTACCCCAAACTACAACACTTAGAGCGATTTTTACTGTTTTTGCCAACTCCACCAACAAGGGCAAATGACATGTCTGCGGACTCGGGGGGACCGGCTGAGCACGGAAAACACTATCCCACCTCCATCCGACGCTCCTAGCAAAACTTGAAAAATGAATGGGAGTCTATGGCAGCTATAACGACGGAAGGGGCCAGGGACACCAAACTCGGTGGGGACCTGGACGGGGTCGAGACATGTATACACACCCACTTTGGTCAACTTGGCATGTACACTTTTTCAGTTATTGAGCTTGCCCATTTTTTTTTTAATATGGGTGTCAATGGCAGCTATGTCTTAGCAACCAGCCACAGCCACCAAACTTACAGGGAAGGTGGACATGTTCCCACCTACTCTCCACGCCAAGTATGGGCCCACTACCTCAAATACTTTTCGAGTTATTGAGCTTGCCCATCTGACTTTTCTGGTTTTCATCCTATATCCTAGTCTAACCCTGGCCGATTTTGCAAACTCCACCAACCATCACATATCATAGCTTTTCTGACTCGGGGGCACCGGCTGAGCACGGAAAACACACTCCCGCCTCGATCCGACCTTCCTGGCCAAACCTCAAAATGAATGGGAGTCTATGGCAGCTATGTCAACGGAAGGAGCCACAGCCACCAAACTCGGAGGGAACCTAGGTACCCTCCATGGGTCTCTCGAGGCCAAGTATGGGACCCATAAGTCTTTTACTTTTTCACTTACAGAGAGTGAACCCTTTTTTACAATGTATGGGAGTCAATGGCAGCTAGGTCTTAGCAACCAGCCACAGCCTCCAAACTTACAGGGTACCTGGACACCCTCCACGACTCCCTCGAGGCCAAGTATGGGACCCATAAGTCTTTTACTCTTTCACTTACAGAGAGTGTACCACTCACTTTTCTGGTTTTCATCCTATATCCTAACCCTAACCCTAACCCTAACCCTTACCCTAACCCTAACCCTACCCTACCCTACCCTACCCTAACCCTTACCCTTACCCTAACCCTAACCCTAACCCCTAACCCTTACCCTAACCCTTACCCTACCCTTACCCTAACCCTAACCCTTACCCTAACCCTAACCCTAACCCTTACCCTAACCCTAACCCTAACCCTAACCCTAACCCTAACCCTTACCCTTACCCTACCCTACCCTAACCCTAACCCTAACCCTAACCCTTACCCTAACCCTAACCCTAACCCTAACCCTAACCCTACCCTACCCTACCCTACCCTAACCCTTACCCTAACCCTAATTTGGACTTTTCCGATGGAAGATTTTGAAAAATTCATTGATGTGTTGAACAATCACGACCCCTCTATAAAATTAAAATATGTTATTAAGGAACATTCAATTGATTTTTTGGATACAACAGTTTACAAAGGAGAAAATTTCACAACTACTAACAAATTAGATATAAAAGTTTATTTCAAAGAAACAGATACGCATGCACTTTTATACAAAACAAGTTTCCATCCCAAACATGTTTTTAAAGGATTAGTAAAATCGCAATTAATTAGATATTATAGAATTTGCACTACAGAAACAGAATTCATGAATGCGGTTAAGATCCTTTTCCAGTCATTAAAAAATAGGGGTTATTCTAGGTCTTTTTTAAGACAGTGTCTCAAAACATTTAAAGAACAAGGACAAAAAACAGAGAAGAAAATTATTCCAATTATTACTACGTACTCTACAATAAATAAAAAGATAAATTCCATTTTGAAAAATAATTATCGAAAACTCATTGAACAATCAGGATTATTAAACAATTTTACTATAATATCTGCATACAGAAGAAATAAGAATCTAAGGGATATTTTAGTAAGGGCAAGACTAAAAAAACTACAAGAAAATAAACGAAAAGTTTTGGAAAATATATTTAAAAATTTAAACTTTGTTAAAAATTATACTAGTGGACAAATATTTCAAATTAATCAAAGATTTTTTCCGCAATCTAAAAACTGTGTTTATATCATTACCTGTACTAAATGTGAGAAACAATATATTGGGGAAACAAGAAATACTTTGGCAACAAGAATATGGCAACATAAATACAATATATTACATAAAAAAGAAACAGACACAGAATTAGTTAAACATTTTATTGATCATGAGTGGAATTCATTGAGAATTTCAGGCATACAGAGTAATCCATTATGGACAGACATTGAAAGAAAAAAATTAGAGAGACGATGGATATATTGGCTTAATACCAAAAGTCCTAATGGATTAAATAAAAAATAAAATATGAAAAAAATATCTTAACAACAAGATGGTTTAAAACTATTGAAACCCAGAATTATTTCTTTGTTTGGTCCCAAACTGACCCTTCCATCTTTCCTTATCCTAACCCTTCCATCTTTCCTAATCCTTACCATTCCCCCTTTTTCCTAATCCTAACCATTCCCCTTTTTCCTAATCCTAACCATTCCCTTTTTCCTAATCCTAACCATTCCCTTTTTCCTAATCCTAACCCTTCCCTTTTTCCTAATCCTAACCCTTCCCTTTTTCCTAATCCTAACCATTCCCTTTTTCCTAATCCTAACCCTTCCCTTTTTCCTAATCCTAACCCTTCCCTTTTTCCTAATCCTAACCATTCCCTTTTTCCTAATCCTAACCATTCCCTTTTTCCTAATCCTTCTTTCCTAGCTCTGATCAATTTTTTTTCTTTTCTTTTTTCTTTTTTCTTTTTTATTGAAGTAAAAAATAAACACATCTTTAAAAGTTATTTTTTAATTTCATTAAAACTAAATTCATTAAAAAAATTTGAGGACAAACGGGTAATTTCATAGATACCTAATAATAAAATACTACAACATACACACGAAGTTTGACGAAGGAGGAGGAGCCTCAGTGAGGAGGAGCCTATAAATAGGAGAGCCCTTCTCTCCCTGCCTCATTTCGAGTCGAGCCAGAGCAGAGACAACATCATTTAAAAACAACATTATAAAGTGTACCTAAGGCCTGAGGAAGACCTATATAGGTCGAAACGTTGCACATTAGGTACACCAAGTTCATTTAAATTAGTTAATTAAAAATTGGTTAAAAATCTAAAAAGAATTTTTTTTGAATTTTATTTTTTTATTTTTTTATTTTTTTATTTTTTTATCTTTATCTTTTCATTAAAAAATAAATAAAAAAAATCACAAAAAAATTAATAATAACTTCATAGTATATAAAAATAAAAACATATAGAGATTATAAATACATAAAAAATAATTCATATATTATTGTTTAAGAAATAAAGCTGCCTGAGAGAAAGATAAAAAAGAAATGTGGCAAAATACCTGGGAAGTGGTTGGGCATAGAGGGAGACGGGAAGAACGTCCCTTTGCCCACCAACAGTGGGATGGAGGTTGGAGGAGGAAGGCCCGTGCCACCCCTGTCTTCTACGGAAGGCAGGCTAAGCCCTTCTTCCCTTACCCTAACCCTACCCTACCCTAACCCT
>JAXBVF010000110.1:35000-36591 GCA_036418095.1 Xiphophorus birchmanni
ACAGACGGGGTTTGAGAAATCACATGACCTCTGCGGGCACCACTGCTGCTTAAGCCAGGTCACAGGAGGCGCTGCTCTGGGCTCCGAGCGGAGGACGCAGCAGCAGCACCACCACCCCTGCCCCGGCCTGCAGTGGGCTGACAGTGTAGAACCGCTGGGGGAGACGGGCGTCTCGGTCTCGCTACCGATAGGACGACCACGGGCTGGGACTGAGAGCAGGGCGGAGAGCCCCGAAACGCCCGTGCCCGGGCCTGGAGGCGAGCTTGCAAGGCTGGAGGAACCGTCCGTCGAAGCGCCGACACAGAGTGCCGGGGCCGACGGGGGCCCTCCATGGCAAGCCACGAGTGCTGTTCGGTCGGGTGTACGTGTGTGGTGGTGGTGGTGGTGTTTGTATGGAAAGGTCAAACCTGGAGCTCAGACCTCCAACGGGCACTTGGGACAACCGTGAAGCCGCCCACAGCGCACCGAATTCGGCCTCAGCCCGGTCCACCTTTGACTGTGCTTCCTCGCTTCCACGGAGCTCAGAACCGATCCAGAGAGGCGCCAGGCCCATCAGAAGGACCGAGGACACTCACCGGACCGGCCAGAGCCCACAACGTTACTGCCTCGGAGATCCAGAGAACCAGAGCGAAAATCTGGGAAAACGGCTTAAAATGCTGGAAAAAGCCGAAAAAGGGTCCAAAAGGGGCCTTATCTGGGCTTAGGAAGACCCCTAGAACCGCTCTGGATCAAAACACTTTGTCATTTTTCGCTCCAAGTCCTCTTTTCCAACTGCTCTCTATAATCCCGCCGGTGGGGTTTTTCTCTGTAAGGTCCCAAAATCCTATCTATCCGTCAAGCCATGGCGGGCAATGCTTTGGAGGTCCGCACTTAGAAATTTTTTCGGCTCTGTGCCTCTGGTAAGGCAGCTATAAGCCCCGAGTCCCAGGACAGTGAGCTGCTGCGGATACACCACCTGCTTCATGTAGGGTCTCTGGAAGTCCGAAAATTCAACTTTATCCCAGGAAGACGGGAGTGATACAGGCGTGATCAGGGCATTATTCTGGGCTTATTGATCCTGGTCTCGAACCTCCTGGTCCCCGGGAAAGTGCATTCCGAACCCTTTGACCAATTAGGGTTTTCGATTTTTAATTCCTCCTGCGGGCGTCCCAGAAGCCAAACAACAACACCAGAGGGTTCTCCAGACCCTGGCCTTTCCGGCAATATATGGCTTTCCCCGGAGAAATGCATTTTTAAAAAGTTTTATGGAGGTCGAAAATCACCGGGGCCTCCGGAGCCTGAGGCCGACGACAGTGAGCGGCTGCGGATACACCACCTGCTTCATGTAGGGTCTCTGGAAGTCCGAAAATTCAACTTTATCCCAGGAAGACGGAGTGATACAGGCGTGATCAGGGCATTATTCTGGGCTTATTGATCCTGGTCTCGAACCTCCTGGTCCCCGGGAAAGTGCATTTCCGAACCCTTTGACCAATAGGGTTTTCGATTTTTAATTCCTCCTGCGGGCGTCCCAGAAGCCAAACAACCACACCAGAGGGTTCTCCAGACCCTGGCCTTTCCGGCAATATATGGCTTTCCCCGGAGGAATGCATTT